>JABUQX010012859.1:0-34614 GCA_015478945.1 Trachelipus rathkii | reverse complement strand
AAGAATGATTTTTTTAACTTGTTTAAATGAAAAAGTTTGGACAGATTTTTTAATAATATATTGTTTCAGTGTATTACAGTTGAGTAAGTGTTAGCTCTTTAAAACTGGCTAAACAAATTTTTGTTCCAAACATGCATAGTGGTAAATCGCTGGCCTACACTGTGGTCCCATCATCCCCCACAATAAAATTTTGCGATTTTTTTCAAACTAAATGTGTCAAAGTTAGATTCATTATAGGCTAGTAACATTTATAATTTGACCATTTTTATTGAAATGCGCGGTGAAACTTAAAATCTGAAAACAATGATTGTATGTCTTATACAATTTCTTCTATTAAAATAAAAAATGAAATTTAATGAAAAAATTGAAAAAAAAGTGTCAAAATTGTCCCACGAATGGGTGAATTGGGCCTTATTACTATTTTTATTCTTATTTTATTTATCATATTATTTTAACCTAATATTACTTAATTTAATATAATAAATAAAATTTTTTTTTTAAGGTAAAAACTAAATGTAAAATGATCTTATACATAATTCTTTTAAAGAGGAATTTAAAAAGATGGGCCGAATTCACCCCAAGGTGGTGCCGATTCACTTGAAAAATTTAGCTTTCCTTTATTCTGAAACCTTAATAAAACTGTGCGAATCGTTACGATTAACTATTTATTTTTTTTTGTGTGCTTATGAAATACTATTAGGGCCTTTTGATATTTAGGAAAAAAAAATCAAAAAGTGTATTGAGGGAAAGTGGGGGAGACGAGTTATATCCTAAAATGCCAACGTCACCCCCCGCGTCCTATACCTGGATTTATATATATATATTAATATTATATTATATATATATATATATATATATATATATAATATATATATATAAATATATATATATATATATAATATATATATTATAAGTATGGCCATCTCAGATGCTAGGTGGCCCCCTGTTACTTAAAAAAAAACACTATATCTACTTAATTATATTAATATATCTTTTGAATTTAGCGTACATTGTTATGGAAGACTAAAAAAAAAAAATTAATAATTATTAATGTTTAATAATACTCCAAAAAAGATAGCATCGTACGTTTCAAACTTTAATTTAAACATGATACGCATAAATTAAATAAACTTCCCTTACATTATATTTTCAAGACCATTAGGGAAACTAGTAAAATAATGCAAAAATGATAATTAAATTAAAAAGTAAAAATTAAAGTTAAAATTAAAATTAAAAAATTAAAATTGCATATTAGTAACATTGCCGATGTCAGGTCGGCAGTCAAAAAAAATTTAATTTCCTAACAAATCTATCTATCATATGTGTGTGTGTTGTTGTTGTGGTGTGTGTGTGGTGTGTTGTGTTGTGTGTGTGTGTGTGTGTGTGTGTTGGTGTGCTGTGTTGGCGCGCGCCGCGTAATGTTGCCTTAACATTGAAAAGAAAAAATTGGGGGACTCATGACTTTTGGAACGCGAAAATTTGGGGAGCGAGAGAATTATTATATTATTACTTTTTTTTATTATCTCACTATTTCATTTCTTCTTCATTTATTATTATTTATTTATTTTTTTTATCTCACTTTATTTTATTTCTCCTTCATTTCCCTCCATTACAATGTGCGCCTGATTTCAAAAATGTTATTCCATTTTTTAACGTAGCTATCATAGTTTTTTTACATACATGGGACCATCTAATCTGGAGGCTGACATATTATATATATATATATATATTAATATATATATATATATTATATATATAATATAATTATATATATTATATATATATTATATATATATATATATATATATATTATATATATATAATAATTATAAATAGAATATATATATATATATCTGAGGTGCACGTTTCCGTCATTTAAGTCCGCTAATTCGCAATTGCGGAATACCGAAATAAATTGAGGAATTGCCAATTGCGATAATTTGTAAAATGTTGTGGAATTGCAGTTAACGGAATGCCTATATCAATTCCGCACGTTGAGACTTACCAAAAAAAATTGTAGTTTCATGGAACTTCCAAAAATTTATAGTCCCATCTAAATTTTTACACGTTTGGCCAATCTTTGTACGGTTTTGATAGCGAACACCGAAAAATCTTTTTTTTTTTTTTTTCTTTCAAAGGATCATGTTTTTAAAGAGTTTTCTTTTATTTCTGATGTAAAATTATCAATATTTAAAAAACATATGATGAATTACTATTAATCGACCGATTCTCAGTATCGATAATATTTAAGTTCTCGATTGGTCCTATTAAATTATAATCGATATTTGACCATTTAATTCATAGCACCACTTTTTTAAATAAGCACAGACGTATATTTATTTCCAACATTGCATTTTATCTAGTTTTGTGCCCTGACATTTCCTCTGATTTTTATATTTTATCACTGAAGGCGGTAACATTGAGAATAAATTCGTTGTTTTTTTTTATTTATAAATTTCTGAGAATGTGCGTAATATACTGATAAATAATACAATGCTTAAACGGTAAAATAAGCAGTTGTAAATTACTATTTAGTAATTCAATACTTTAAACGTGAGATATTTAATAATGTATGGTGTAAAAATTGCATTAACATGTGTCTTAATAGCTTATTTCAATTAGAACATATCATATCTTGATCTCATGTATTTTAATATTTTTATGATATAATGTTATAAGATATAATATAATAATGCATTTTAAACCCATAATTTAAAACGTGCCCACCACCAAATTTCCAGATAAATTGTATTGTTAACAGTCAACATAAATAAATAATAAAATAGTATAGCATTGTATGATGATGTAAAGCAAACTTATATATATAGTATATATATATAATATATATATATATATAATATATATATATATATATAATAACTAATATATATATATATATATATATATATATATATATATATAATATATATATTATTATTATAATATTATATATATCATATAGTATATATATATAATAATGTCATTTTCAAATTATTGAAATTCCCCTAAACGAGAGAACCTAATTACGGGTAAGGTATTATCTCGGTACCGGCCGGATAACAATTGATATCCGCCCGTATACCGATAGTAAAAAACTTGGCCGGATAGGCCGGATACGGATAGTTGCCGATATTCCGGTCCCATCTCCTGACTTGAAAACATTCCCTAAGAACTCCTTCACTCTCCCATACGCTCCTTATCCCTCAACCCAGAATCATCCTTGTTGCGTCTAGCGTCACTTTCTCTAGCATATCTAAGTGTTTCTTTAAATAAAGGGCCCAAACTTTGCAGAGATACTCTAGAATTTTACTAACATTATCAATTATATCAGTTATAATTATTACTTTTTTAGCCTTGTAAAACAACAGTTGCATTTATATCCCATGCATCTATAATCTTATATTTTTGCTTCCAAACACTGATTAGCTACTTGTCAACTTACTGCTTATAATCCACAACCTAAACTTTTTCGTCTGTCCACAGACTCAGCCAATTACCCATTCAAATCGCAGTTAAAACTTTTATTTGAAAGAAACCTAGGTGAAGAACCTTACATTTTAGTAAAAATTCATATTGCCACTTATCTGCCCACCCAAAAAGTTAATCAAGATCATTTTGTGAAACTTTATACATCCTTCACTTTTTCCTAACTGAGGTGCCACTTCAATATCATCGGGCAAACTTAAAACCTTTGCCATTTAAAGTTCAATGGGTCTAAATCATTTTATATATATATGTAGGAACAACTAGTAACTCCCAGCTCTGAACGCCTGTGGGACATCACTCTTCACTATTTCCATTGATGACTTATTGTGCCATTTAGTTGTACACATTGGTTTCTATTCCACTACACTCTTTAACCCAACATGTACCCACTTCCACCTATATCCACATTGAAGTTAACTTCATCAAGCCTTAATGCTGGGAACCATTATCAAAAATTATATATATATATTTATATATATATAAAAAGATATTATATATTATATATTATATATAATATAATAATAATTAATATATAATTATATATAATATATATATACTATATATATATATAATTATATATATGATATTATATATATGTAAATAATATATATATATATTTGTATATATATATATTATGTAATATATATATATAAGTATATATATATATATATATATATATAATATATATATAATATATATATATATATATATATATATATATATATATATATATAATTATATATATATATATTAATATAATATAGAGAGAGAGAGAAGAGAGAGAATGAGAAAGAGAGAGAGAGAGAGAGAGCGAAGTAGTTTTTTTTAAATTAGAATAATTGGAAACAAAGAATTAAAATAAAATAAACAGCAAAAAAATAAAAAATCAAATTTAAATTTCAATAAAGAATAATATATAATAATAAATATTTAAAATATAATGATATATAATAATAAATAAATATATATTAATAAATTGTTAATAAAATTAATGACTGATAATTAGTATTTTTCAAAGTAGTTTCCATTAAATATTTTTAAAAGAAAACGAATTTTTTTTTGCCAATTTTTTTTAAAACAAATTGTTCAAGGTTGTTTCATAATATTTCGTAACTTTATAAAGTATATATTACAGCTAAAGTAAGTAAAAGTTTAATTGATTTTTTTGTAAAATGAGAAGAAAGAAATATTGTATTTCACTGATTCTAGTAATAATTTATGTAATTTATAATTCTTGGTTAATTTACTATATATTTCAGAAGTCCGAAGTTTGTACGAAATTTTTAAGTAATTCTGAGAGGAAAGAAAACAAATTCTTTCAAGCAATGGTATTCGACAAATTTTTAGCTTAGCTAGTCATGTTAGATCCGCAGATTTAAAATTAAAAAAAAAACATTTTTTGAGTCATGCTCTTTGCTTACTTCTGAAAAAAAATCTGCATATTTCCATTAACATATCTCTGATAATGTCTCGCAATTGATGCCGACAGAAGTTTACAGTATTTACCGAGCATGTTAATATTACTAATCTCATTTTAAATTGATTCCGCTTTTTCCAAGAGCATTTGATATAGTATATATATTATATATATAAAATATATATATATATATTAATATATATATATATTATATATATAGTATATATATATTATATATATATATATTATATATATATATATATATATAATAGTATAATATATAATAATATATTAATGAAAAATGAATAAATAATGAAATTTGAAAATAAAAATTGATTTATTTTTTATCTCATCTGGTCAGTCATCTCCGCATCAAAAGATGACTGGACGCTTCGCCACTGATATATATATATATATATCGTTTACTAGGTTTGTAATAGTGTTGTGAGGAAAGAGATTGCAAAAGGCAAAATGGGAGAGGTATTGTATTTCAAGGTGGAAAGACCACAATGAGGAGCATAAGTTAAAGCACTGAAAATTTTTGCAATGTAGTGAGAATACTTTTGTATTTGGAGGGAAGAATTAACTAAAAAATTAAAGAACCTACTATCCCCTGCAAGATCAACTCTATCAGAAAGATTCTTGAGAGTCTCCTACATTTTTGAATTAAAATCCCAAATTAAATAAAGATTTGTCCTTCTATCCCCCTCTTTCAACTCATTTAAGTCAATATAGAATTTCACCACCAAGAACTTTTTGTTTTTTGAGAAATATCATTCTAAGCAAATTTTCGAGAGTAGAGTTGTGCCATTGTAGCCTTCCTTTGAAGAAGATTCGAAAGCTATTTTTGCTTGGATAGCCACAGTTGGAGCGCACCATTCCAGAGGGCAACCTGATGTATAAAAGGTTGTTTTTAGTTCATTTTAATTTTATAATTTTGTTGTACTAAAATTATACTTATTTTATTTCAATTTGCAGTGCTGATGAGGTAACGTTATATATGCACGAAACGTCCCATTATAATTATATAATTAATGTTGCCAAAATTATGCTCATCTTTCTATTCATCTATATATATATATATAATATAATATATATATATATTATATATAATAATATTTATATTATTAAGTATAAGTTCCTATTATATAAAGGAGAGAAGACGCTACCGAAATGATGAAGTAGCTTCCCCAGTGGGCATGTTGAATGTAGGGTACATCTCATGATTCTCCAAGTGCCTTATGGTTCGTTTCCCTCTTGCCGCTTATATCTACATTTTCTTACAAACTTAAGGTAGACTCTGTTTCCGCACATACACCAATAAAAAGACTATTATATTTGACACACTTTTTGCATATTATTTCCAGTGTGTGAGGAGAAAGAATTTCAAAGTGTAAGTTCTGCGGTTTGAGGAGGCTCGACAAAAGGACAATGATAGATTGCTTGGTGACCCTACTACCGCTTATCTTTACGCATAGTATGCTTTATACATTTCCTGATCTTGGTCGTGACTGGCCGTTAAGTGACCTGTATCTTAAGGCGAAACTCCTATGACAAAGTCTGGAATACATGGAATGTTAGACGGAATAATAGAATAACGCAGGAGCAAGATGAGATGGAGAGAGGTATTGATGTATTAGAAAAGGTAAACTGATTTGCTTAATATGACTGCTGAAACAAAGATGAAAAGAAATGGTGAGGATGAGTGGTGTGGGTAAAACGTGTTTGCTTTGGAGTGGAGAGGGGGAGAGGAGTTGCGATTATGATTAGTGATTTGTGGAAGTGGAAGGGTGTGACATATGATAATTACTGTAATTACCATAATTAGTATATGCATTATTTCTCTCCTGACATTTAACACTTGAATAAGTCTTGGTCGAATTTTGGAAGTTTTTGCTTTCTGGATAATAAAACAATGCTGGACGGGGTGAGTAGGAGGTTTCAGATTGGTTGAGTTGGGCAACTTAAGTTGGATAGTTGATTGAAAAAAAAGAAATAGTATATTACAGTGCTTTTGTTTTGCGGGAGAAAAATAGCAAGGTAGGAAAGGTGACTGAATCTGCGACAAGACAGAGAATATCAATAACTTGTGTGATCTAATAAAGTTTTCGAGCATCAAGAGCATCCATAAAGATTATGCATGATGGAGTTGCAGTGCATTTTTGCAGAATTTAGTGAGCGTGAGTTCATTTGTGTTGTGAAAAAGGACATGTTTGAGGTAGTGTGAATGTTAAAAATCATGAGGGTTTGGAATGGAAATACAGATCAATATGTTATGTAATGTAAAATTACGGTTAGTGGAGGGCCAATTGATTGGAGGGAAAAAAAAAAATAAAGAAGTGGGAGAATTAAGAATGAAAGTTAGCGTAAACAAGGTTTAAGGAAACGTACGTGAGAGCACTTGCAAATAAATCAAGTTGAATGTGAGCAAGAAAAAATGAAACTCAAACAAATCTGTACGCAAATGAAGTAATCGTTTCTTAATAGTTCAAAAAGAATGGAGCGGCCGGTTATACAACAACAACAGCAACAACAACAACAATTAGTGAATGGTGGAATAAAGAGGTGATGGAAGCGGTAGAAAGTAAAAAAAGATGCGTGGTTGAAAGTTTAAATGGCAATGATGAGCTTTCGAAAGAAAGTTGTATGGAAATATATATAGATAGAGAAAGAGGAAAATTAAGAGTTGCCACACGTACTAGGAAAAAAAAGAGAGGTAAATGAACAGTTTTGCAAAAAAAAAGAAAGAAAAAAAAAGATGAATTAGGCCATACAAGGGAATAGGAAGTTTTTCTAGATGGAAGTAAGAAAGGTTAGGAAAAAATAAATGGAATTTTCGTAGAAATAATGAATAAGGATGGTGCTTTTGTGACCGATGAAATGGAGGTATGGAGAGTGTGAAGGGAGCATTTCGAAAATCGTCGCAGAACATTGGCAGTGATTTAGAATTGATATTGAATGTGCGTGAGTTTGATGGTGTAATAAGAAGTAGGTATTTTTGGAGATGAGGTAATTGGTAGGAAGGAGGTACTTGGAAGAGTGAGAAAGTTGAAGAAAGGTAAGTCAGCAGGTATAGATTGAATTACTTGTGAAATGATCAAGAATGAGTTGAGATTGTGATTGAATGTATATGAAAGTAGTGCAACAAAGCGTTTGTGGAGGGGGAAGTTTCGGACGACTGGATGAGAGCAAGGATAGCAAATTTGTATAAGAGAGAGGGTGATAAGGGGAACTGTAGAAATTACAGGGGAATTAGTTTGAACGTTGTAGAGAAGATATATATGCTGGTATTTTGGCTAAAAGAGTGCTTAGAGAACTGTTGAAGGGTTAATTTTTGTTGAATTTTGAAGTGGTAGAGGATGTGTGGATCAAATTTTTACATTGAAGGAAATGAGGGAGAAAATGAGAGACAAGAAAAGGAAACTTTATTTGCTTTTTAAGGACTTGCGACAGGCGAATGAGGGTATTAATGAGGAAGCTCTGTGGTGGGTGTTAATGATATAGGTATTGGTGGTGGACTTCTTAATTAATGGAATCAAAAGTACGTATGTTGATAGTGAAGCGTGTATAAGAATAAATGAAGTGAGGAATGAATGGTTTAATATTAATAGTGGGATGAGTAAAGAATGTGTTAAATCACCATGCATATTTAATTTGTATATTGTTGTGGTAATGAAAGAATTTAAGGAGTGGAAGGGGAGTGTGTTAGACTGATAGAGACTGGTAGAGAATGAGGGGTTTCTTTCTTGTACATAGATTATTTGGTTTGGTGTGGTGAATCTGAAGAAAATTTGAGAAATTTTGCTAAGAGGTTTGGGAGGGTGTGTAAAAGGAGAGGTTTGGAAGTAAATGTAGATAAGAGCAAGGTGATGTTAGTAGGTTAGGAGAGTCCATGGTGTAAAATCATGTTGGATAGTACACACCTGGAACAAAGCATTTGAGTTTAAATATTCAGGGTGTATGCTGGATGGTAGGGGAATTGATCACGCTGATTGTAATAGGAAGTTATGAGTGGGAGAAAGGTGGATGGTGCAATTAAATCTTTGGTGAATGCAAAAGGACTAAGTCTTTAGTACGCTATGGTTCTGCATGATGGTAAATTGTTACCGGTGTTAATATATAGCAGCGAAACTATGGTGTGGAATTGGAGGTGTAGATCTATTATACAGACTCTCCAAATGGATATTCTTAGGAGTGTGGTTGGTGAAAGCAGAATCGATATAATGGAGAAAGAGAGCATTAAGGAGTTGTGGGGTGGGAAGAAAGGCTTGAATGAGAGAATAAATGAGAGTATGCAAAGATGGTTTGGTTATTCTCTTTTAAATATTCAATGTCCTTCTGTCTTATCTTCCTTACGCTCTTTCTGCTCTTTTGTTAAAATTGTCAACTTTTAATTTGCTTCCTCTTCTTACCCATTTTAGGTGTCTTCCGACGGCACAACTGCCTTTTTTACCTTCTGATAAAACAACTAAAATCTTCGATCGAGTCTTTGCCTCTTATTCTATTTTAGACGATTCTGGAGCTATTCCTTCTTATCCATTCCCTTCTAATTCATTTATACCTGACATTGTAATTCGTCTACCAAGGAAGATACTTCTCCTTCAGAGTTTAACACGAGGGCGTACATTCTTGACGGTATTCCTCCTGTGGTTCTCAAAACCTGTGCTTCCAGGTTTGAATCTTGCCTTGATAAGCTCTTTCAGCATTATCTTTCCACTTCAATCTTTCCATCCTGCTGGAAACACGCACTCATCCAATCTGTGTTCACAACTCTTTTACTAATGTTTATCGCTTTAAATTTGTTCTTTATAAAGTTTATGAATCTATACTTACCTTGAAGATTTGGAAACATCTCAAATATTTTATTGTTATATCTAATCGTCAGTATGGCTTTCCCTTCTCTTTGATTTTTTGTCCTCTGCTCTTCGATATTTTGGAGAATCTTTTGCTGTGTCCCTAAAATTTTTTGATAGTTTCTGACCCAAAGGTTTTATTTCAAAACTTTCCTCTTCAGGCATCTACCTTCTGTCTATGGCCTTCCTTCTCTTCGATTTCCTTTCTGATCGTTTTATAGCAGCTGTTTTAGACGGCTACCGTTCATCTTTTAAATGTACAAACAGTGGTGTTTCTCATGTTTCTGTCCTACCCAAACTCTTTTCCTACTTCCTTCTATCTACTTCTATGCTAAAAGCTCCACTCTTCATTACTTATTGCCTTTTCAAAGACGTCCAACACCAATTAACTCGCACTAGGGTATTGACTTTGAAGCAACTAACTTCCGATCTTTCCTGAATTACTAATTGGTGCATTCAAAATCTGATTGTTTTTGATGCCTCAAAAACTCAATTCCTCCATCTCTCTACTCGACAAAATCTTTCACACAACTATAACATCTTTCAAAACTCACAATTCAGACCTTCTTCTGTCCTCAAATTTCTTTGGTTTACTACTTCCTTGATTTCACTGTATTTCTCTTTCAAAACGAGCTTCAAACAGGTTGGTTGTTTTGAGATCCCTTCAGAATTTATTTGCGCCACCCCAGTTGCTTGCTCTTAATTGGTGAATCGTCCTTTCGAAACTGCGTGGAATGTGCCTCACACATTTGGGGTGGTTGCACTCAGACAACTCTCGTTGGAAAAGGGGAAAATAGTTTTATTTTTTTATCAACTCTATCACTTTTACAAACTCCCTCCAGTCTCTTTCTGCCCATAGAATTGTTGCTTCACTCCCTTAAAACTATCACTATTGCAATGGGCGCTAAACTCTCCAGTCGCAAATCTTCTCCATTAAGAAGGGCTCCTGTCACACGCCTTTCTACACAGTCTCATCCTCTCCCAGTCCAACTCCGAGAACCCGAACTTAACCGCTAACATCAATCTTATATGACCTACACTGGTAAAGTCTGGAACACACTTTCCAGACTTCCTTTGACATACACACTTCAATCGCCTTTCAATGATCTTTAACTGGAATTCTCTCTTTTTCTGGAGGAATTTGGTAGGCCTACGACCCTTGATATTGTATTAAATTATATATATATATATATCAGAGCTGGGCGCGCCTATAATTTTTTTGAGTGCGCCTGCGCCTATGCGCCTATGCCGCCGGACCTAGTGCGCTTAGCGCCTATGCGCCTATATTTTTGGTCACATCAATGCGCCTAGCGCCTATGCGCCTATGCGCCTTTGGCCTACGACTTTTCGCCGGTGGGGGGTGTTCGCTAAATTTATTTGTGCCAAGTAAACTTTAGTGCGATAATAGAAGCATGCTTTTGATATAAGGAAAGAAAAACACATTTATAATATTTTAATAAACAACCGTAAACTAATATCTACCCGTCCTCTTCCTCCTCCATGTCCTTGTGGTCCATGTTTTCCCCCCAGGAGGTTCAGCAACGAGCTGCTGAAAGTATAGTTGAAAATTTTCAGGAGCCATATTGCCAATTTACAATTATTTGTAGTTAAGAACTACTGAACTACTAGAAAATAAAATACCAAGAATATATATATATTATATTATTATATATATTATATAATAATATATATATATATATATATTATATATATATAATATGATATATATATATTATATAATATATATATATAAGTAATATATATATATATATATCATATATATATATATATATATAATAGGGGTCGTGCTGTGGTGTGGGGCAGGGTTGGTGTGGTGCTACGCTGGGCTGAGAGGGGCAGAGCTAACGCTAACGAAGAATAATAAAGAATAAAGAAATAAAACATAAAATGAAAATAAATAAAATAATAATAATAACAATAATAATAAATAATAATATAATAATTAATAATAAAATAATAATAAATAATAATAATAATTAATAATAAATAATAATAATAATAAAATAAACAGACAAAATGTTTATAGTCAAACAACAGTGTTCGATGGCGCCAAATCTCCGCGTTAGGCTAATCTTCGCTCGGAATTGGAAGTCTCTGCAAATAAAACGGCGTAACCCCGCTTATTTCAACACTTGCTCCTCGGGGCAAGACACCCCTAGAACAACCTAGCGGACTTGAAAAACTCAACCGGTAATATACATTTTAACATTACCAATAGAACATATATCAAAAAATTTTCATTAACGATATCGTCAAACCGTCTTCTGAGAAATCGGCAGGCGACAGCCGTTATCCCATAACTATTTTTTATATATATATATATATATATATATATAATATTTATATATAAAATATAATAATAATATATATAATAATATATAATATATATATATTAATAAATATATATATATATATACTAATATAATATTATATATATATATATATATATATATATAATTTTTACACTGGTTTTAAAAATGATTAAATTTGCCAAGCTTCTAAGTTCCTAACTTTTAAGGGTAAAAAAAAATTTGCTTTGTCCTGTTCAATTGAGGCGCGGCTAAGGCGCATAAAGAATTAGCTGTCGCTTTTTGCTTTTTCCGCCTCTTTTAAAAAAATTGTGCGCTATGCCGCCTTGGCGCCTACGATTGATAGTGCGCCATAGGCGCATAGGCCCAATAGGGGCAACTCGGTGGCGCAACGCCCAGATCTGATATATAACTATATATATAATATATAATATTATATATAATAATAGTATATATATATTTATATATATATATATAATTATATATAATTATATAAGAATTATATAAGGGTGCGGATAACCTCATCCGCATTCCGCAATAATGCGGAATCTCGTGCATCATTTTCAGGGCCGTATGTCGGTTGCTTTCCGCATTATTTTTTTGCGGATAGTGGATCATCATCGTCCACCAATTATCAGTTGCGTTTTCATTACCTTATATTTATATATATTTTATTATTATATATATATATATTATAATATATATATAAATATAATATATATATAATATATATATATAATAATATATTATATATATCTGCTAAGATCGCCTAAGCTATCTAAGAATTAATGAGAAATCATTAATCAATTTGCTCTGTGATTGGAATGAGAGCACCTTTTCTTTAGTTTATTAAACCATTCACATGAGCAGGAATTTTTGCACAATAAGATATATTTCATATATGGTTCACTATACAATAAGAACAATAATAAAGGATTTAATTAGGCTTTTCTGATTTATTATCATGATGTTAATCAAGCAGGTATTAAGGAAGGTGTGCACGCAGCACATCCTTTACTGGCGCTATATTGTGGCCAAGTCCTTGATGCCTGACATTCAAAATGCCTCGCATCTCATTCAAAATCTGGCTCCTCCCATCTTTGGGGAAGCCTTCTTCTAAAGCATCGTCAGCCAATTGTGGAACCAAAACGCCATCTAGTGATCTTTTTAAAGCTAATGAACGAAAGTCTTTGTTTACATTTATTTCTCACCGTCAAATGAATGAGTCACAGAAGATTTTACTCTTCATCAGCGGGATTCGAACACTGGAACTCCGCGTTGCTGAGTTAACATTAACCGGGCGCTTTATCCACTAAGCCATCCACGTCCCCCAAAAAAGACGCTTCAAGCGTAGTTTTATATTTTATAAATGTTATATAGGCTATCATATATAAATTAATATTCATCATTGTGTTTGAATTGACAGATACTATAAAACCATTTATTTATTTTCGCATTGACGGAATGCGTAAACATTTTTCAGATTTTCAAAGGCTGGAACTCTCAAATTTTCCCTCCGACATCATCGTTCAGTTGTGATCTAGGGCGCATGCGCATCTCGATCAGGATTGAAACTTTAAAATTTTACGGTTTGGGGAAATTCTCGAGTTGCCAGCTTCCTCAATCTTTACCAACATTATTTGAGACATTTGAAATTTCTCTTAACATTAATTACTCTATTAAAATTTGTATATTTTTCATGCAAACCAAAAACGATAAAATATTATACACAAAAGTAGTATTTAATAGAATAATGTCGATTATTTTTAGGATTTTTTTTTTATCCATAATATCACCACTGATTTTTTTGGTGGGAAAATTTCATTTTGTTTCGATAAGGTGCGTGCTAGACCTTTAACAATATTATTATTTGAGAACTTTTTTTTTTTTTACCAAAAAGTTTATTTTTATGTTCATTATTTTTCTTGTTCACAATTCTATTAATAGTATTGTTTTCATTGTCTTGAATGCTATTATTATTATTATTATTATTATTATTATTATTATTATTATTATTATTATTATTATTATTATTAGTAGTAGTAGTAGTAGTAGTAGTAGTAGTATGATTTTTATTTTTATTGTTATTCTTATGATCCTATGATCATTGTTCACTATATCAATTACTTAACACATAGGAGAGTTTGTTTTTTTATTTTCCGAGTATCGATACGGTCTTTTTAATGTTTGATGCTGGAGATGTTCGTTTGGTGGTGGTTGACTGTCTCCCCAATGTGAGAGTTAAGAGAATTTAACAGTTGACTCAAAAGGATTTTGTCAGATTCAGAAAATGGTATTTTTTCAAGCATTTGTGTATAAGTTTCTTCACTTGAAATCTCCCTTGGCAACCGCTTTTGATTTTCGCGGGAAAGCTTCTTAAAAACGCTATCTGCTAGTCTTACTAATGTAGGTAGATCGTTGTATATAGCTATCATGTGTAAATTTTGGTAAACAGAGATCGGTACTTTAGAGAGGAAGTATCCTTTTACAAAGCTTGAATGGCTTCTGATGAGACTTTCTGCGTTTTTATAGCCAATTTCTTTTTGGAGGCGTTTTACATATTCACTAGACAATTCGTTCTCACTCATTCCTTTCTTGATGACGTCATGAATGCTTTGTTCTTGTGGAAGCAAATAGGCTATTTTTATTTTGTTTAGCAGATCTTCGTATGCATTTTTCTTAATGGGATATTTTATAGAGGGCAATAGATGAGTCGGAAGCATTGGAGCTATTAGTCTGATTTTTTCTGTTACACTTTTTATTTTATACAGTCTAAAAATGATGTTTATTGCTTTGATCCAGTTTGTAATCGGCTTCATCAAAGCTTGGTAATTTAATTGGACACCTAATTTCTAATTCAGTTTGGCGGGCTGGTGTTTGAGTTCCTGAGTTGGAAGGCGTTGCCTTCTTTGAGAGGGAAGGTTGACTCCTTTTGTCGTTGGGGGATTTCGTTTGCTGAGGAGAGGGTATTTTTTTGATTTTTTAGACAAGGGTTAAATTATTATTCCCGCCATGTTTAGCTTTTTGGGACAAAGAAATGTTTGTTTAGGGAATTTTCAAACGTTTAGAGTGGGGACGCTCTTCTGTAACTACGCGTACTTTTGTTTTTGTTCTTTTTTCACTTTGAATGCGCTTGTTGCGCCGGTTTTTTTTCTAACACTACGACTTACTTTACACTTTCTTAATTTTTGTAATAAACATTGTATCTTCACGTAGTTTTTACACTGTTTATTTAGGCCCACATATCATAATTTGAAGGAATGCACTTTTAATGTCACTTTCACAGAATTTGTTATTATTTTTAGTTTGGTTACGCACAGCTATTTTTTTAAAACACATTTTTGATTACACCGGCATTTCTTTCACAGTATTTGACCTGGAAATCGGTTGGATTAAATTCAGGGTCACCTTGGGGCATCAAAAGATATATGTACTAAGATCACCTTAGCTATCTAAGAATTAATGAGAAATCATTGATCATGTTACTCTGTGATTGAAATGAGAGCATCTTTTCTTTAGTTTTTATTAAACATGTCACATGAGAATGGAATTTGCACAATGAGATATTTCATTATATGTTTCACTTGACAATATGAACAACAATAAAGGAGTGTAATTAGGCTTTTATGATTTATACATGATTGTTAATAAGCAGGTATTAAGGAAGGTGTGCACGCAGCACATCCTTCACTGGCGCTATATTGTGGCCAAGTCCTTGATGCCAGACATTCAAAATGCCTCGCATCTCACTCAAAATCTGGCTCCTCCCATCTTTGGGGAAGCCTTCTTCTAAATGTTATACAAGAGCTTGCTTGATTGGCAACAGTGAAATAATGTTAAAGAATGGTATATAGATACACATGGGAAATATAATGTCCGGTTCCCTTACATACAGGTTTTTTGTTTTTGTTTTTGTTTTTTTAAATTAAAAAGCTACACCTACGGGCATATTATATTATATATATATATTATAATATATATATATATAATATATATATATATATATATATAATATATTAATATATATATATATATATATATATATATATATATTATTGTTTCAATTATTATCCAAAATTCTAATATTTCTTATGCAATTAATTTGCAGAATATGCATTTAGACTTGCCCATGAGATGACGATTGGAAAAAAAATATGCCGATTTGACGAGCGACGATTAATCGTCCCATCACTAATATATATATATATATATTTATATATAATAATTATATATATATCTATATATATATATATATATAATATATATATATATATATATATATATATATATATATATATATATATATATATATATATATATATATATATATATATTTTTTCTTTCTTTCTTTCTTTATCTGCCTTCTATTTTCCCAAGAATGGGAGTAAAGTGCGTGCTAACGCAGCATCGGAAAAGAAAAGCAGTAGTAGAACACCCACAGGTGCCAGAGTAAACCCCAGCGTTACCGCCCCCTCAGTAACCATTAATTAGTGAGAACTCATCGGCAGTCAGAAAATCCACCCTAAAGCTTCATGGACAGCGATTGGACCTCACTATGGTAGACGTCAAGGTAAGGTTCATCCCTGCGCCCGGGGGCCACAACCATACCCCCTAACTAATCCCCCGCCATTCACTCCTGTTATACATCTTTCTTCTCGGCCATAAACTCAGATTTCTCTCCTTCAAACATTCGTTTACTGACCAATCCACTTTTTCTTCGTCTCCCAGCCCCGGTCGGTTCCCAACACACTCGCCACTATACATCCGCTTAACCAAATGACTTATTATTCATCCTTTCCATATGACCAAAACCATCTCAATGTATTTTTATTTATTCTCTCATTTACTCTTTTTTTTCACATCACACAACTACCTAATACGTTCATTCCTCATTTTATCTTCTCACACCTAGCACACCCCTAAGATTGTCCATCTGAACACATTGAACTTTAGATCTATACTTCTTATTCCAGACCATAGTCTCACTACTATACAATAACACAGGTAACAACATACCCTCATGTAAGGCCCTAGCACACTCAAGACTTATCCCTTTACATTCACCAACGATTTAATTGCACTAGCAACCTTCCTGCCATTCACAACTTTCCTACTACACTCTGCATCGTCCGTTCCCTTCTCATCCAACATATACCCTAAATATTTAAACTCAGACACTTGTTCCAGCTGCTCACCATCTAACATAACTTCACACTGAGGAGTGTCCTCACTCACAACCATAACCTTACTCTTATCCACGTTTACTTTCAAGCCCCTCCTTTTACACACCCTGCCAAATCTCTCTACCAATCCTCTCAAACTCTCTTCAGATTCGCCACACAAAACCAAATCATCCCCATATAATAGGTAGGGCACCCTCCACTCATCTCCATCATTCTAACACCATTTCCTGCCATCCCCACCTCGAATTCTTTCATAACCCCATCCATATACAAATTGAATAACCAAGGAGACATAACACAACCCTGTCTTACTCCGCTGTTAGTCCTAAACCAATCACCATTGACACCATTTATTCTTACACACGCTTCACTATCGTCATACATACTTTTGACTCTATTCAGAAGCCTACCACCAACACCATATATCACTAACACCTGCCATAAACCTTCCCTATTAACTCTATCATACGCCTGTTGCAAATCCATAAAACCTAAATACAATTTATTCTTCTTCTCCCTCATTTTCTCAATCATTTGTTTCAATGTAAAGATTTGATCCACACATCCTCTACCACTCCTAAACGCACCTTGTTCTTCACCAATCAGTCCTTCAGTCACTCGACGCACTCTTTCGACCAAAATACCAGCATATATCTTCCCTACAACACTCAATAAACTTATTCCCCTATAATTTCTACAGTTCTCCTTATCTCCCTTACCCTTATATAAGGGTACTATTACTGCTCTCCTCCAATCCCTTGGAACTATACCCTCTATAAACGCTTATTACACAACTTCCAAATCCAATCAATCACCATCTCGCCTCCGTTCTTGATCATTTCACCAGTAATTTCATCTATACCTGCAGATTTACCATTCTTCTTAAACTTTTTCACTCTACCCATTACCTCCTCCTTACTAATAACCTCATCCCCAAAATACCTATTCCTTCTTGCACCATCAAACCCACACACATTCACTATCACCTCTTCATTAGTTAATATTGTGCAGATTTTCGAAGTGTTCTTTCCACACTCCTCTCACACCCATTTCATCAGTTACAAAAGCACCATCCCTATTCATTATTCTAAGCAGATTTCCCCTTATTCTCATTCTTAACCTTTCGCGCTTCCTTCCAGAAGAGCTTCTTCCTATTCCCTTGTAAGTCCCCATTCATCCTCCTTCCAAACTGTTCATTTACCTCTTTGTTTTCTCCTACGTATACACCTTTTAGTATTTCTTTTTTCCTCCTTATATAATTCCAAGCATCTTGCTTTGAGTCTTCATCAGTTGCTTTTAGTACATTCACCACGCTTCTTTTTACCTTTAACCGCTTTCAACACCTCTTCATTCCACCATTCACTGTTAACATTCTTACTTCCTACTTTAGCACATCCACATACTTCCTTTGCACTACTAACAATTGCTTCCTTCATTTGCCCCCAGATTTGTTCAGTATCAACTTGTTCACATTCAACCGTTTTACTAGCGAGCGCATTCTTATCCTTATTGTCCTGCTCACTTAACTTCTCACTCTAATTTTTACCTACTTCCTTTCGTATCACCTTCCTTTCCTGCCCCCACTAACTTAATTTTTACATAGAACAACATAATGATCCATAATCCCATTCCTAAACCCCTAAACTGAATTTAACATCCAACACATATTTCAACATCTCCTTCTTCACCAACACAAAATCAATCATACTTTTCACTTCGATACCATCTCTACCTACACCAACTCTATATATATTGGTAGCTAGGTTGGAGCCCCGCTACTACTTATTTACGCCCTAGAGATAATCATCACCTTCCTACCATTTTCATTTTCTCCCGCCACCCCAAAACCACCTTTTATACCATTCCTTTTGATCACCTATCCAACCATTCAGGTCCCCCAAAACTATCAATCTGAAGCTCCTACTCACCCCATCCAAACATCATTCAGATTATCCCAAAAAATCGTACTCTCTTCAACGTTTCCCTCAGATGGACCATACGTCACAACCACACATACCTTGACCTTTTCAAACTTAAATTTAACCATTAGAATTCTAGGACTCACACACTCAAAGTCTACCCATAGCTTCGTACCACAGGTCACTCATCAAAATTTCAACTCCTCTCCCCCTCTCATTCCTTTCCACACCAGCACACACACATTTCACACCACACCACTCATTTTCACCGTTTCCTTTCATCTTTGTTTTCAGTCACGCGAGCCAAATCAAATTTGCCCTTTTCTTAAATACATCCATCACCTCTCTCTTCTTCTCCTCAACATTTATTCCTCTGACATTCCATGTACCCATACGATTCATACAATTTTGCCGCGAAAGATAGAAGGCCGTTTACGGCGATCACGACCTTCTCCGAGGCCTGCATTAGCATTCCTGGCAAGAAATAGATGGTAGTAGGCAGCCAACCCAACTATCACCGTCCCTTAGTCGGCTCCTACGACACGCAGGACATACGATGTGGGCAATATATATATATATATATATATATATATATATATATATAAGACTCCTATATATATTATATATATATATTATATATATATATATATATATATATATATATATATATATAATATATATATATATATATATCATATATTATATATTTTTATATATTTATTTAATTTTTCTTTCTTTTTTATTTTTCTGCCTGTCTATTTTCCCAAGAAATGGAGGTAAGGTGCGTGTCATGCAACGGAAAAGAAAAGCAGTAGGGAACATGACATAAGTCGAAAAGAAGCCCAGCCTTACCGCCCCTCAGTACCATTAATTAGAGAACTCGTCGCCGTCAGAAAATCCACCCTAAAGCTTCATGGAACAGCGATGGACCCTCACTATGGCTAGATCGTCAGGTAAGGGCTTTCATCCCTTGGCCCAGGTTGGGCCACAACCATACCCCCTCACAATTCCAACCCGCCATTCACTCCTGTTTACACCTTTCTTCTCGCCTCTACCAACCTCACATTCTCTCCTTCAAACATTACTCTACTGTTTCAACCACTTTTTCCCCCGTTGTCCAGCCGTGTCGGTTCCCAACACACTCGCCACTATACATCCGCTTAACCAACCGACTATCATCATCCTTTCCATATGGACCAAAACCATCTCAACATACTTTCATTTATTCTCTCATTTACCCTTTCTTCACACCACAACCACTCTCTAATAAGTTCATTCCTCATTTTATCAATTCTTCTCACACCTAGCACACCCCTAAGATTGTCCATCTGAACATTGAACTTTAGATCTATACTTCTTATTCCAGACCATAGTCTCACTACTATACAATAACACAGGTAACAACATACCCTCATGTAAGACCCTAGCACACTCAAGACTTAGTCCCTTTACATTCACCAACGATTTAATTGCACCAGCCACCTTCCTGCCATTCACAACTTTCCTACTACACTCTGCATCGTCCGTTCCCTTCTCATCCAACATATACCCTAAATATTTAAACTCAGACACTTGTTCCAAGCTGCTCACCATCTAACATAACTTACACACCGAGGAGTGTCCTCACTCACAACCATAACTTTACTCTTATCCACGTTTACTTTCAAGCCCCTCCTTTTACACACCCTGCCAAATCACTATACCAATCCTCTCAAACTCTTCAGATTCGGCACACAGAACCAAATCATCCGCATATAATTAGGTAGGGCACCCTCCACTCATCTCCATTCTCCACCATTCCCTGCCATCCCCACCTCGAATTCTTTCATAACCCCATCCAAATACAAATTGAATAACCAAGTAGACATAACACAACCCTGTCTTACTCCGCTGTTAATCCTAAACCAATCACCATTGACACCATTTATTCTACACACGCTCACTATCGTCATACATATATTTGACTCCATTCAGAAGACTGCCACTAACACCATTTATCATTAACGCCTGACATAGAGCTTCCCCTATTAATCTTCTATTAAGCCTGCTGCAAATCCATAAAACCTAAATACAATTTATTCTTCTTCTCCCTCATTTTCTCAATCATTTGTTTCAATGTAAAGATTTGATCCACACATCCTTTCTACCACTTCTAAAGACGCCTTGTTCTTCACCGATCAGTCCTTCAGTCACTCGACGCACTCTTTCGACCAAATTACCAGCATATTACCTTCCCTACAAACACTCAAAAAACTTTTCCCCTATAATTTCTTACAGTTCCCCTGATCTCCCTTACCCTTATATAAGCGTACTACTATTACTATTTATATATATATATATATATATATATATATATTATAATATATATATAATATATAATATATATATATATATAATTTCAAAATATAAATATAATATATTTTTAATAAATATATAAATTATATTTATATATATATATATATATATAATATCATATACATAAAAAATAATATATATTATATATGCATATATATATATATATATATATATATATATATATCATATATATATATATATATATATAATATATGCAGCAAACATTCCATGGTGTTTCAGTTCAATCATTATTTATTTTTATGTCTCTCTTTACTTTAATTACCTTTCGCCGCTTTTGGATATGGAATACATCTCCCTTTTATGATGGGAAGTATAAAACCAGAAAAGACCTCATAAGCATTCATCACAAAACTTAAAGAAATTTAATTGAAAAGAGGTAAGAGAGTGGAAGAATTATTTTATGCATATATATTTTTAAAGGTGTTTGGGGCTTTAAAAAAAGTTTTGATTTGAAGCATTTTTTTTTTTTACTTATTCAAGTAGGAAATCCAAAGCGCGTACCTCTCCTCGCAAATGCTGCCATGATACATGATGCAAAGGAAATGTTGTGACAAAAAAGGTTTGCTGAAATAGCAACTTTGCTCAGCGCTCAGGCGCAAAGGCTCAGTTCAACTGTGAGATATTCTTTTTAGTCTTCTATAAATTTTTCTTCATTAAGACTCTATGCTATCATATTTTGCCAGAGATTCCTTCATTCAGTATTTTTTATTCATTTCCTTTAACATTTTTAATTTATATCAATCAAAATTAGTATTCAGAATCTAATTGTTATTTAGTACGTTTAGATCCAGGATATTTATTGAATGACTAGGATAAAGGAAAGGTAAAGTAAAGAAAGCGTAATTGCTTATGTTATTGGTTATCATCCAGGTCTCCAGACTGAAAGGCCTACTATGGTTTAAGTTTAACGCCCAAGTGTGTCAACAATAGCTGATAAAGCACTTTTTGAAATTATTACCTCCATAATATGCAGTCCCCTAGGAAGCGTTAAATTTCTTTTTATTATAACTAGCTGTATCATGTTGGATATACCAAATATTAGTCATCCTTTCAAAACACTAAAAATTTAACCTCTTTTTTTTTTTTTAATTTTCTTGCAATTAAAATGAAAACCATACATTAATATAATATGCCAGTTCATTTATGATTTTAAATTCTTTTTATTCCAGTTACTTGTCGAGCCAATGTTCAGAAAGTACTGTGGATTATCGAAAAAAAAAGCTCGAAGATTTGATAAATAAAAAAATTGTGATGCCTTAGAAATTATCCGTTGCTCCCATACAAGATCCACGTAGAAGCTTTCAATCAGAATTAATAGAAGACGAAGTTGATAGACAAAGTGTCACATCCCGTAGTAAACTGGTCAAGACGACCAGAGAAATGAGCCAAAGGAGCTCCCAAGAAGAGGATGCTACAACATATTTTGAATCTAGCGAATATTTAATACCAGAATCGACGTCACAAGCGTTAACCAAAACTTCCAACGAAATGGATAACGATTTTATGATTAAGTTAAAAAATATATTTGAGGAACATGAGCACTGAGTGTTTTTATAAATTTTTATAAAGAGCAATTAATTTTCTACCAATTTTAGTATTAATTAAAAATTATTTTTTTAATAAAAAGTATAAAATCAAAACTCTTTTATTTTCTTTCTTACAAATACTTAAAATTATTAACTCCTATTGTAACGGTTTCCCCATCCTGTCTTATGATTATCCCTCCATTCATCTCTTGCTCGTAGTCTATTTGTTTCTTCATCTTCCTCTTCATTTTCATAAGTAGTTGCCTTATTTTCTTCTTCTGCTGCAGTGGTCAAGTTCTTTCCCTCATGACATGATTTCTGTTCCGCTTCCTTCCTAGATTGATACCTAAAAATTTAAAGTTTTAAATTGATTATCAAAAGTATTTAAAAGCATTCTTAATACGGTACATAATTAAATAAAACATTCCAACTATATTACTTCATATTGGCTTACTGATCAATATTCATAACCCTTAAAGTCTTCGAGGGAAGAATAACTATTCATTACATTTAAACATCAACATAATTTTTTCTCCTCTTACAATAAATGGCAGTATAATTTAAAAATTGGAATAATCATAGAATAGAATGATTTCAGTTAAAAGATTGAAATCAAAGATATGAACCTTACAGGAGTTGATTTAAATACACCTAGTGATATTTTAAGAATATCAGTTTCAAACAGGATGACATTTTTACTACTTCTAGAAGTTTATTTATATCGAGGGATTTCTTTAAGAAGGGAAGATGGATCAAATTTGAAAAAAGATCACCCTAGGACTGGAACTGGATCGGAAAAGGAAATTATTATAAATTTAATTATAACGGATCAGTATTTATTTTCAAGAGTTGAATATCAACTTGGAAATAAAAATATGGAAGAATATCCAAATCCTGGACAAGCATCAACTATGAAAGGACTTTTAACATATCCTCTCAATTATTTAGAAGGTATGAATTTTATGTGGTCACCTGATAAATGTGTTAAAGTATGCCCAAAAATTAAATAATTCTGGATATATGGAGAGACACAATTACTTATTTAAGAACTCATCGAAGAATTTTAGTGTAGCTATTCCGTTAAGTTATATTTGGATTTTGTGAAAATTATGATAAGGTAATTTATGGCATAAAACATCAGCTTATATTAAGAAGAAAAGAAGATGACAATGATGTTATATTAAAATCGTCAGATAAAAACGATGATGGTACTTATAAAGTTCCTGATGGTAAAATTATTTTATCGAGAATAGTATGGAGAATCCCACACGTAACACTTACAGTATAAATCACTTAAAAAGAAAATATTCAAATAAAGTTAACATTAAATATATAATTTTTGAATAACAGTGTGGAATCTTAGAAGTAAATCCAAGGCAACAACATCGGATTGGAAGATTAAATGTTACAGCGGTCTGAGAACTCGAATTAAATAATTTTAGCTTTTTCAGAAACAAAGGTGATATCAAATTATGAATAAATAGTTATATTTAATCATTGCATTATAACTAACGCTTTTGTTCAGTTAAATAGCGAAAAATATCCAGAAATGGGATCTCAACTTGATTTTAATGAAGATTATTATACAACCGCTTATAAAATGCTATCAGATTATTCTAATCATATACTTAATAAAGAAAATTGTTCTATTAGTTTAATAGAATATCAAAATTTGTATCCATTGCTAGTATTTGATGTAAGTAGACAATCTGAAAAAATAAAAAATTCAGTTACAGAATTAGAATTAAGAGAATTTTAAGAAGAATATTATCAAAACCTAAAGGCTTATGCATTAGTATTATCAAGATTGAATTGTGAAACTACAATCTGATGGAAATAAAATGAATATCGCTTTTTAATTTTTTTCTCTTAAATAAATGAGGTACGACAGAGATTTCATTGTAGAAAAAATAACAAATACTGAAATGTTCGAAAAGTTGTAACACAAATAAAAGTAGTGTGCTTAGAGGTACATGCTCAGAATGTGAAAGAGTAAAAACTCAATTTACTTCTTATAAATATAAAATTTAATAAATTGTAACCCCCGTGAAATCAGCGGGGGTTGGCGAAAAAACAATTACTCCCTTCACTCCCCCCCCCCCCTGTTTCACGGGGGAACGAAAAAAAAATATAATATAAATTTTATATTATAACTTTTTTTTCTTAAATTAAATAGACGTACACCGATATGAAAAGGTTTATCTTACAACAATTAGGTTAAAGAAGTTAACAATCAGCTAAATAAAAAATCTTTATATCAATTTAGAATTATCCAAAGGATAAAAGGAAACATATCTCTTCTCTTAACTCTAACTCAAAAGCTAAATTTTAAAAGGATATACATTTATTTAAAATTAAGCATATCACAGTTAACAGCCTTGGCAAAACATGGAGGATTTATAATAACGCTTCCAATGTTATTAGGGGCTGCCACTGCAATCGGTTCTCTTGCTGGTGGAGCTAGTGCTATAGCAAAAACTGTAAAGATAAAAAGACAGCTCAAAAGCAATTAGGAAGACAATAGAAAGGCATAACTTCAAATGGAAAAAAGAAACCAAATGGAAAAGGTCTTTTTTTAAAACCATACCCTCGTAAAAACTGGCGAGGGTTTGTTTTTAAAACCATACAAAAGTTGAATATTCCGATGTAAGCGTGTTGAGTCAATATGATCTTATGAAATATGTTAATCACTTAGATTTCCAACACTTTAGAGGATTTATAGTGAGAGATGCCTTCCATAAAATCTTAATAAAAAGGAATCTGGAATTCTAAATTTGAAGATTCATGAAAAGGTTCAGGTAACTCTCAATTGGACATGTATTGAGTTTAAGATTGTAACTTTATGCTATTATTTCGGATTCATTCGGCCGTTCAACCTCCGACTGAATTTGAAATTTATACAATGCGATATGTTAATTCAACGTATTTCACAATACAAAAATTGATGAAGTATTTGCGGTCTTTGTGTTGTATTCGTTCTTTTCGGAGTAACCGTATTGAAATTAAATTTTCACTCAATTCTACAAGAATTTTTTTTCTCTAAAATAAATGAGTGTTAATAACTTTGGTGAAGGACCTCTAACAAGAAGTGGACCACCAGGATCGCGAGGACCTCGAGGACCTCCAGGACCTCCAGGACTGTCAGGAATTGGATTTAATATTTAGATGAGGAAGGTAATTTTTATATCGAAAATAAAAGGCTTGCAAATGCGGCTAATCCTCGAGAAGAAAAACAAATTACCAAAAAAATTGTATACAGATAATTTAGTTTGGTATTTAGAAGTAAGGTTGATAGCATGCTGAAACAGACAGGAATTATGAATAAATCAATAAACTGAATTACAATCAGTGAAGGTGATTCATATTAAAAAATTTGTTAACCACTAAACCACAACTCTTTGAAGGCTAAGAACGTTCTTGTTAAAATTATGGTTTTAAAGTCTTAAAAACGATTAATAACAGTATTCAACTCTTAGATGAAAACTGGATAAATTAAGTTTAAAAGAAATAAGCGCCTATGAAACAATAATTTTTCAAACAAATTCAAATTTAGAATTGGGGAAGTTCCCATTCTTATACCGGTCGTATTAGGAATGAAAGAGACCATCTTCGAAGAAACTGGTTATGTTATGCCTTATGAAGGATTTATAGATACAATTACATTGGCATCTCTAGATAAAGAACGAATTCTTTGATTGATTTATTTGTGCAGTGTAAAGAAGTAAAGAATTAGATTAAATAAAATTAGTTGATACAGATTTTAGAAATTAATAGATAAAAACATTTCATTTTCATGTAGGATTGAAGATAAACTGGCACGCTGTAGTGAAAGATCGATGAAAAATTTATGAGTTCAAGTCAAATGTGTTAAAATATGATTTAGGAAATCTGAGTTACCTTTCCGAAAAAGATGATAATTAATTGTATTTTATCAGAATTTGCTCTTCTTGGAATATTTAATGTAAAAGATGAAAATTGAGATGTGTCCCCGAAAAAGGAGAGAAACATGGAGAGGAAAGACGAACATTAGCTAAAGAAAAATAAAGCTGTTTCAATGACTACAAAACTTATAATAGTTTTCAATAATATTTAAAGGAGAATTAAATGAGAGCGATTTAAAATATAATTTAAACTTTAATTAATGTTTAATTTAATTATATAAAAAAGAGGTATATGGAGTGTTTGACCAGTTTGTAACCATAAAAAAGAAACTTTTTTTTTCTATAATAAATGATTGAAAAAAATCAGTTTTATTAAAAATTTTTGAAACTATTCCAACTGGTACGTTGCACACTACAAACATATCTGATTTAAAAAGATGTGATTTACAACCTTATTGAACTTAGGAAAATATATGTAAAATATGAGTCTCAGAAATGTGTAACTCATACGTATAGAAGAAATGTACTTCATTTCTTCAGAAGATATGTGATTCATGCGATTCAGAAGAAAATTAAATTTTGTCATATTGATATTATGAGGGAGGTATGCAATATATTGGAGGAGATTATCATCAAATGATTTTCAGTAAACTTTTTTTTCTATAATAAATGAACCTTTTCCAATTATACCTAAAAGAGTTATCTAAGAATCTGGACCGAAGACTATTCAAAAAGATTTGACAGAAACCTTTACACGTATGATATCGCGGACCCGACAGAATTAAAAGATTTTTTTTTGGAAAAATTGAATAATATATAGATATTCAACAAAGGATAATTAAGCTAGCTGAATGAACGGACTTAAAGACTAATGAGAAATGATGAGATTAGTGATGATGTGATGATTCAGATTGATGATGATGATTAGATGATGGAAAATAAAAATGAATTACTGTTAGTGTGTCGATCGGTTAGCATATCCTTAGAAATATTTATGAATCAAAATAAAGGAAAGATTATATTTTAAAAATTTTTTAATCTAATGCTCATATCCTTTTTGACTTGATTAAATTCCCATTTGTTTTGCATATTGACAGACAATAATAAACACTATTTTAATTAGTTTCTCTCTTAGTTGAGAACTTTCTGAAAAATCAGAGTATTACATTTGACACCACTAATTGTATTTAATTTATAAATTTTAAATGAAACATTAAATGAATTTTTCTTTGAAATTCTTTATCTCCTGTTGAAATGTCTCTTCTAAATTATCGTGATAATTAATAATTTATTAATTAGTTTTTTATATTCTTTATGTTTTAATGTAATATTTATCAATAACTTTCTCTAAAATATATTCTTGGTGAATATCTTAATGGTTTATTATAATTATTTTGCGTATATTGCGAATTGAGAAGCTTCACAATCATACTTAGAATATATTATGTTATTTATTTTTCAATATTTTTAAAAAATTGACGATTTACAATTTCGTTAGTTTCGTGTTTGGTGTAATGACAACAATATTTCCATGTTTTAATTATAGATTTTTTTTAATTATAAGTCAATTTTGGAATTCCATTCTCGTAAACCAACCTTTACAAGTAGTATGATAAACGGGGCGAAGCGTCTACAGCATATTTCACCGACAGTTGTAGAAGTGTGTGGTAGCCCCGTTTTACATACTACTCATATTATATATATATTATATATATATATATATATATATAACATATATATATATTTTTTGTTATTTATTTTATTTTTACAAAGGTGTGGGTTGAAATTTGTCCTAAACCAAACCTTTATTTCAAATTAAAAACAAGGAATGTTTAAAGAATAACCTGCGAATAATAAAATAAAAATTATTCCTTAGTGTTTCAAAAAGGTTTTGTTAAGCATTTTTTACGTTAACAAGTATATTCAAAAATTACAAAAATAAATAATTTCTTCTCTTTGTTTTCCAAATTTTATCTTTCTATGTTGTGCAATATTATTGTAACTAATATATATTATATATATATATCAATATAGATATTATATATATATTATATATTATAATATATATATATATATATAATATTATAGTATATATATACTATATATAAGTAATTAATATTATATCGAGTGGCCACTTTACAGTAAACTTTTTATCTTACTCGTTCTCTCTGTCTCTCCTCTCTCTCTTCTCTCTCTCTCTCCTCTCTCTCTCTCTCTCTCTCTCTTCTCTCTTCTCTCTCTCTCTCTCTCTCTCTCTCTCTCTCTCCTGTATATATATATATATATATATATATATTATATAAATATATATCATATTATATATATTATATATATAATATATACTATCATCTATATATATACTTCTAATATATATATATATATATATATATAATATATTAGTGATGCAGGTAACATCGCATCCGCATCCGCGGAGCATCCGCACATTTTAAAAGATCCGCATCCGCATCCGCGCTTTGCCCTGCGCATGTGTTGCGCGGATGTTTATTGCCGAGATTTGATAAGAATTTATAATAAATACTTAAAGCATTGAACGGAAAGACAAATAAAAATTAAATGAGTTGAGAGCAATTCAAAAACAGGCTTGATATATCCATGATCTTAAATGTTATCAAAGATTCCAACTCGATGGAATAGTACACTTCATATGATGGAAGGAAGTATTGCTCAAAGAACTTCTTGCTTGGTACGCCAGTTCGTATTCCAAATTAACAATCTTATTAATTTGGAAATGACATCATATCACCACTGCATTAGCTATTGAAACCATTTGAAGAAACTAGCAAAAAATCAGCGCCTCTACATCTTTTGTCTCTGATGTAAATACCATTAATCTCAACGTAAGGAAGCATTTTGAACCATTCTCAAATGAAAATGATGACGGTTTAAAAAAATGAAAGATGTAAATTAAACTAGGCTAGAAAAACGCTTTGTTTCTGTGGAAATTAATTGACCTTCATACTATTGCAATTTACTTAGATCCCGGCCCTTTTAAGTTTTTTTGTACGATATACATAGAACAAGTAAATCGTTACTTTGTGTTGCGGTTGAAAACTTCAATCCGAGTCATCTAATATGCGCACTAAAAAGGAAAAACAAAATCTAGCAGAACAACACCTTCTTACAAGTAAGATCAATACAGATTCACTGGTGGAGATTTCTATCGTTCGTAGTGATGAAGAAACACACGCTATACCAAAAGATGTAGTGCAATGATTGAAAACTATCACCAGAAAACGATTAGATTCATTTCTATAATGGATGATCAAATCAAGTTGTGGAAAGTAAGGCAAATGTTTACCAACGTTGAGTAAACTTGCAAGGAAAACGTCAATCCGAACAGTCTATTAATTAGCTATCCATTAAAAGGAAAAAAATGAAATATACAGAACCTCACATCTTTCTACAGTAATCATTAACAGATTCGATGGTAGAATTTTCTACAGTTCCCAGTAGTTGAGAAAAAACAAAGCATTAGCAAAAGCGCCATGCTCAATGATAGAAGACTATAACCAAGAAAAGCGACTAGATACAATGATGATCCTATCAGCGTGAGTTGGTGGAGTGTTAATTAAGCAAATGCAAATGCTTACCCACTTTTAAGTAAACTTGCAAGGATAATACCTGGCCTGTCCTCATAGTGTTCCAGTGAGGAAGTATTGCAATGCTAGGGTAATATTGATGATGAAAAGAGAAACACTCCAGCGAAAGGCAGAAAAGAGGCAGATACAAATTGGATGTCTGCTCAGCACAACCTTCCCTATTGAATTATTTCAATACTAGGGTGCAAAAGTATATATTCCATGTAAAATCTCGTTTCATAAGTCGGAGGTTAGAGGAAGAGTTGAGGCTCCATTTAAGTGGGTCCCCGTCCGCACCCTGGTAACAATTATATATAAAACCTTGATTAAATCGGATATATATATATAATATATAGTATATATACTTATTTCTGCTTTTTCCATTTTATACTTAATTATTATAAATATATGATTATGATATACCTATAGGCGGTACAGCGCAGGATGTATCCTGTGATTTCTTATAGCATATTTTACAGGGACTACCATAACAACTTATTATACTCGATGCATCGTCAACGATCCGCATTCGCGGATGTTAAAATCAAACATCCGCCACTCCACATCGCATCCGTCCTCGGATGCGAAAAAAATGACATCGCAGCATCTAATCTATATATATATATTATATATATCTATATATAATTATTATAATATTATATTATATATATATTATTATATATATATATATAATATATATATATATTATATATATATATATATATATACTATTATATTATGTGATGCAGGTAACACCGCATCGCCATTAATAAAGTTCCGCATCGCATCCGCATCCATCGCTGCTTTGCCCTGTGAGTTGCGCGGATAATTTATTGTCACGAGTTTGATAAAGAATTTTATAAAAAATTCTTAAAGATAGAAGTCTAGAAGCAACTTTACAATGAGAGAATCATTTTCTGACATCATTAACTGACATCTTCAAAATGTCGGGCTATATCAATCCATTTTATTTATTCAGAACATGGCACAAAATGAGTTGAAGCAATTCAAAAACGGATTTATTCCGTATCTTTCTGTTATCAAAGAGTTCCAACTCGCTGAAAATTGTACACATTCGATATGATGGAAAGAATATGTATTGTTCAAAGACTTCTTGCTTGTAGCGCAGTTCGGTATTCCAAAGTTAAGGATTCTTAATTATGTGAAAGATTACTACCTATGCACATAGCATTTAAACTATTGACAATCTTTGAAGAAATTACGACAAAATCAGGCCTCTACAGCTTTCTGTCTCCGATGTTGACCTAATGCTCAACGCTAAAGAAGCTTTGTGAACATCTTCACCATGAAAATGATGACGAATTTAAAAATAATTAAAGATGTTATAATACTAGAGCTAGAAATACGCTTTAGGCTTGTGGAAATTAATGACCTTCATACTATTTGCAACTTACTTAGATTTCGTTATAAAGGCAAGTTTTTAGTAGCTCATATTAGGAAAAAGTTAAATCGTCACTTTGGGTTGCAGGTTGAAAACTTCAATCCGAACAGCTATTAATTCGCCAACCATTAAAAGGAAAAACAAACCGAAGATCTACAGACACCAAACACTATCTAAAGTAACGATCAATAACAGATTCACGGAAGGATTTTAACTGTCAGATACTGATGAAAGAAACCTATCACTCTACCCAAAGGATATAGGCTGCATTTGATTTGAAACTATCACAAGAAAACTAGTTACAAAGATGATCCTTATCACTTTTGGTGGAAAGTTAAGTAAATTGTTTACCCGAATTAGTAACTTGCAAGGAAATGCTTGGCCTGTTTCTCACAGTGTTCAAGTGAGAGAGTATTTAGCAATTGCAGGGCTAATACGTATAAATGAAAAACAGACTTCAGCAGAAAGTCTGAAAATGGTGGATGTTCTCAAGACAATCTTCCATATTACAATTAATATATGTAGTGAAAAGGTATATACCCATGTAAAATCTCTTTCATTAAGGGCGGAGGTTGTGGAAAGAGCTTGTGGGTGCATTTGAGTTGGGTTTCCGTCCCGCACCATGGTTTTCAATTATATTCAAATGATGTGGACTAAATCGTAATTAAATAAGAGGGGACATCAGCCTAGGACACCCTACTTTTTTGAAAGCAAAATCAAATTTTCAAATTTTTTTTTTATTATCCGAAATAAGGAAAAAAATGTTTATATGAAATTAGGTATATTATTTTTTTAAAAGTCTAAATGGTTTTTTGGATACAGAAATTTATTTAGAGAGCTGTCGAACTAAAACAATTTCTCAATTCCAGTCAAAATTGCAATCCCAGGTTTAGGACCCGAAAAAAATGTTTAAATATCAATATTGTACAACAATTAATTTTTTTTTTTCTTCATACTTCTTCAACCTCTAGTGCATTTCTTCGGATTCTTATCAGTCAATAAATGGAGCCCGGGAGGCTTAGCGGAAACGGTATCCTGGGTATAATTTTTTTCATGAAATAATTTTCTTTTAATGAAAAATTTATTTGGCAGATGATGTGCTGAACAATTTTCAAATAGTGCAAATTCCTTAGTCGGATCCGGATCCGGATCCGAAGTCAGAGCCGGAGCGGAGTATGATTTTTTTTCGAAGAATTTTTTTTAGATCTGCTGAACATTTACAAATTAGTGCAGAAACCTTATCGAATCCGGAGCTGAAGCCGAAGTTTGGAGCGGAACGCCAGAGCCAGGAAGCCGGAAGCAAAGCTTGGATCCTGGTATGATTTTTTTTCAAAATCATATTTTAGCGTGGGAAAAATTTATTGACAGAAGAAGGGTTGAACAATTTCAAATAGTGCAGAAACCTTAGTCAGATCTGGAGCCGAGGTGAAGTTGGAGCCGAAGCAGGAGGCCGAGTGGAGCGAGCCGTTTGAGCCGGGAGCTCTGGTCATGAATTTTTCACAATATATTTTTTGAGTGAAAAATTTATGCCAGAGAAGTACTGACCAATTTCAAATAGTGCAAGAATCCTTATCGGATCCCGGAGCGGAGTCGGAGCGCCTGAGCCGGGTCGAAGTCGGAGACGGTCCAGAGCGGTCCGTAGTTATGATTTTTTTCGAACATATTTTTAGGTGAAAAAAATATTGCCAGAAGAATCTGCTGAAACAATTTCAAATAGTGCAGAAACCTTAGTGAGATCCGGAGCCGAAGGTGAAAGTCGGAGCGAGCAAGGAGCAGGAGCCGAGCCGGCAGCCTGTATATGAAATTTTTTTCAAAACAATAGCTTTAGGTGGAAAAAATTAATGCCAGAAGACGCACTGAACAATTTTCAAATTAGTGCAGGAACCTTAGTGGGTCGGATCCGGAGATTGATTCTGGGGTATAATTTTTTCAAGAAACTAATTTTCTTAGATGAAAAAATTATTGCCAGAAGGTGTGCTGAATAGTTTTAAAAAAATTCATACCTTCGATCCGGATCCGGATTCGGAGTGCGGAGCCGAGCGGAGCCGGAGCGGATTCAAAGGTCGAGATGGAGTCGGAGCGAGAGTATTTGATTTTTTTCGAAAATATTTTTTTAGGTGAAAAGTTTATTGTCAGAAGAGCTGTGAACAATTTTCAAATAGCTTATAAACCTTAGTCGGATCGGCCGGAGCCCGAGAATCACTGGGTATGATTTTTTTAAAAAAATATTTAGGTGAAAAATTTATGGCCAGAAGACGTTACTGAACAATTTTCAATAGTTCAGACACCTTGTCAGATCCGAGCCGAAAGGGAGATGGAGCCGAGCAAGAGTGTGGAGCGGAGCCGGCATACCTGGGTGATGAATTTTTGTCAAAAAAATTTAAGCGCCAGAACGTATCTGAAACAAAATTTCAATTACCGCTGAACCTTAGGTCGGTCCAGATCCCGATCCAGTGTCGGCGCGGATCCTGGGTACTTAATTTTTTCAAGAAGAAGTAATTTCTTAGATTAAAATTTATTCCAGTAAAGACTTGGCTGAACAATTTTCCAAATAGTGCGAATCCTTAATCGGATCCGCATTCGGAGTCCGGCAGTCGAAGGTCGGAGCGGAGTATGAGTTTTTTCAACAAAACTATTTCATT
>JABUQX010012858.1:20000-23377 GCA_015478945.1 Trachelipus rathkii | reverse complement strand
TATATTATATATATACTATAATAATATATTATATATATTACATATATAGATATATATTATATATATATACTTCTGATAACAAGTATATATATATATACTATCTATTATATATATACATATATGGTATTATACAGACATATATTATATAACTTACTCTGTATATACAGGTAAAATAGATATATAAGTAATATATAATATATATTATACTACATATTATATTATATAATATCTAAAATATATATATATACATATAATAATATATATTCATATATATAATATATAATATATATTACTATACTATATATATAAATATATATATATATATACTATATATAATTATATATATATAACCTATATCATATAAATTATATAATATATACTATATAATATATTAATACATAACACTATATAAATATAATATATATAATAATATAATATATATATATATATATAGATATATATATATTATAATTATATATATAATATATATATATATATATTTATATATTATAACTATATATATAAATATATATATAAATATATATATATAATAATATATATATATATATTAATATATTATGTATTCATATATAATATATAGTATATATATGATATATCTAATATATACTATATATACATAAAATATATATATATATAGTATAGTAATATATATATATATATAATTATATATCATAACGTGTGATATATATATAATATACTATACTATACTATACAAATAAGTATTATATATATATATCTAATAATATATATATTATATATATATATATATTAGTAGTTATAATATATCTCTGATATATATATATGACATATATATACTACATATATATATATACTATATATACTATATATTAGATATATACTATAATATATATATAACTAATATAAATAATTATACTATATAATATATACTATATATATCATATTTAAATATATATATATAAATATATATTATATTATTACATTATATACTATATAATATACTACTATATATATATTACAGAAGTAATACTATATATTACATATGCACGTAAATAATATTAATACTAATTTTAGTATATATGTATGTATATATTATATATAGTAATCATAATAATAGTATATATATATATATATATATATTATATATATAAGTATAATATTATATATATATACTATTATATTAGTGGGAGTATGATATAGTCAAAATAACTAATAAGGCCGGTGGGAAATAGTAATTATGTAGGGGTATATATGATGTATATATATATAGGAGGTATAGGGGTATAGGAGTGGCTGTATAGGTTATATTAATACTATAGTAGTACTATATATACTATATATATATGAGGGGGGTGAGTGAGGGGTATATACATATATGGTGAGGGTAGTAATTTTTATTGGTATTAATATATAGTATATAAATATGTTATATATAGTATAATATATATATATAGCAATCTAGTAAAAGTGGGAGATAAATAATATATATATTATGTATATAGGGTGATTTACTATAAAGTAGTGAATATGTGAGTAATATAGGTAGGGGTATGAAAGTAAATATTGATATATATATAAGGTGTATATATATATATTATATATGGGTATATAGGTAAGTGAGTTAGGTGGGATATAATAGTGGATAAGGTATAATATATATACATAATATATATATATATATATATATATATATAATACTTGTATAATAATATACGTAGTGTAGATACGGGTTGATATATATATATATATAATTAATATATAGTGGTAGAGAGTGTATATGAGGAGGATAAGGTGGTGTGTGTAGGTAGTGTAGTGTAGTTATATAAGTAGGTGAGTATAAAGTTATGGGGTGGTAAGTATAGTATGGTGGGTGGAGATGGAGTGTGAGTATATATATATATAATATAATATATATAAATGTATATTATATATATGATAGGTGAGGAATATAGGTGAGCGCTCTTGTTTAATTATATATAGTATATAGGTATTATATATATACTATAATAATATATGGGGAGTATTGAGGTGAATAGGTTATTTATAGAGTATACATATAGTAGATATAGTGAGGTGTATACAAGGGAGGGATAATATATATATATAGGGTATATAAATATATAGAGGTATATATATATATAATATATATATATATTAGTGTGAGGGTGGTGTGGAGTGGGTGAGAATATGATATAGTATATAGATTATTATATATGATATATAATTATTAATACAGATGTAGCGTATGTTTGATAACAAATAGCAAGAGAGAGTCATTCATGAAAAATTCCATTTAGACAATGCTATTTCCAAGAGGTTGGTAGGTTTAATGATGAATTTCCCTTTGTATAGTAAGGTGGGGGTGGGGCGAGGGGGGGTGCTGCGCATAAGTGGTGGAAAAAACTTTAAGCCATACGGCGTCTGGCTGCGATACGGGAGTAGTAAAGATGGCGTTTAAACATATGATAAGGACGACCTGGGTGGGTGATACGGTGGCGCCGCCCGGTGGGAGTGGCGCCAAACTTTTGCATATAAAATGTAAAATCTTGCTTACGAAATTTGTGACCGAATAATAACACTTTAGTAAGGAATGTTTCATTTGTAAGATACATGTATTTTTATATTTTAAATGTTATATAACTTATTTATTGATTTGTTTAATGTTCATTTTTTTAAATTTATTTGCGAACGTTAATATTATTATCATACATAACAGCATACATTACATACATACATACATACAACATTACATACATAATACATAACATACATACACACATACAATACATAATACATACATACATTACATAACATACATACATACATACATACATACATACATACATACATACATAAATCATGTGACTCCGTTTAATGCTAATGCTCGGAGCCCAAATATTCAATATTAAAAGAATAAAAATTCTTGATCCCATCAAAAAAAAAAAAATTTTTTGCTCTTGCTCTGGCTCTGGCACTGACCATGGCAATGGCACTGGTGCTAGTACTGGCACTAATTGTCTTCTGTCACCTGTCACTGCAATGGCACTATGACACTGGCCCCACGCTGGCACTGGCAGCTTGCACTGCACGGTGTGCACTGGACTGCACTGCACTTGGGCCACTGGCACTGGCACTGTGCCACTGGCACTGGCATGGCCACTGGCTTCTTTGCCTATAGACTCTTGACTCAGACTCTGACTCAGACTCCGAGTACGGCTCTGATTCTAGGTTTGGGCTAGGCAAGCATAGTTAAAATCATTGTTATACCTAAGTAAATAATATCGGTTATAAAATCTGTATTAAAATTTTTCACAAACACTAAACACCAATTTGAAAAGCACGAAAAAATTCAAAAATCACACCTATAAATATATTCT
>JABUQX010012858.1:0-17500 GCA_015478945.1 Trachelipus rathkii | reverse complement strand
ATAAAATAGCGAGAGAGTCATTTCATTGAATTCCCATTAGACATGCTTTTCCCGAGGTTTAATGTGAATTTTTCCCCATTTTTTGTGCATAATGTAAAAACTTTACCCATTACAGTCCTCTTGTTACATTATGAGATCGTTGCTTTATTAACATATGATAAGTAACGCTGCGTATCGCCAAACTTTTGCATATAAAATGTAAAATTTGTTACGAAATTTGTGACCGAATAATAACACTTTAGTAAAGAACGTATCATATGTAAGATACATGTATTTTTATATTGTAAATGTTATATAACTTATTTATTGATTTGTTTAATGTTTTTTTTTTTAATTTTTTTCACGTATTATTTCATACATACATACATACATACATACATACATACATACATACATACATACATACATACATACATACATACATACATACATACATACATACATACATACATACATACATACATACATACATACATACATACATACATACATACATACATACATACATAAATCATGTGACTCCGTTTAAGTTTTTTGATTTTTAAAAAATTGTGCTCAGTAATGTCGAATTTCAAAATCAACTTTTTTTTTTTAATTGTTGAGCACAACTTTCCAAAAATCAAGAAACTTATATCTGCATTTTGAGCGTAATAGACCCATCTATGTATATTACAAGTTTGAAGTCATTCCGAAAAAAATTATGGAAGTTGATACGAAAAAATATCAAAAAATTAGTTTTGGAAAAAATTAAAACGTCGAAACAATGACTACAGACACAGAAAAACACCCGAAAATGACGTTCTAGAGGTTAGAAAAAGTTGTGGTTTGCTTTAATCCCCATCAAAATTGTCTGAAAATTAAGAATTTTATGTTCCATTTTTAGGTGTGGGCTAAAATGGAATCCCAAAATCTCAAATACTGGATCGTCCCCTAAACATTAATTTGAAAAGCACGAAAAAATTCAAAAATCACAGCTATAAAAACATATTCTATGAAAAATAGGGAAAAAAATTAAAAAATTATGAACAATTAATTAGTACGAGAGAGAGAGAGAGAGAGAGAGAGAGAGAGAGAGAGAGAGAGAGAGAGAGAGAGAGAAGAGAGAAGAGAGAAAATCTGGAGCAAGGACGAGAGCGAGGAGAGATGAGAGAGTCGAAGGTGTAACGAGAGGAGAGGAGCGAGAGGGGGGCGGCGCGAAGAGGAGGTATGAGAGCGGAGGAGAGATAATGACGAGAGAAGGAGAGAGATAGATAGAGAGGAGAGGAGATGAGAGAGAGAACATTTGATGGTGAGTGAGGGAGAGTTAAAGAGAGATGGAGAGAAGAGAGAGAAAGTGAGAGAGAGAGAGAGAGAGAGAGAGAGAGAGAGAGAGAGAGAGAGAGAGAGAGAAGAGAATTTTTAGCTTAAATATTATAGATATATACACACCATAATAACACTGTCACGTGACGCAAACTGTGACCTCACGCACACACAACAACAAATTCCAGACGTTAAACATTGACGTAAATTGAAAACAATGGCAAATACCTTCCTGTAATTAAAATAGTTTCTCCTTAAATTAAATGCATTCATCGATAAACATTATTTAAATTGGGACACAATTGTAATTAAACCTTCAAGACAGTAACAACATTCGGTGACATTTAAAACGATATCCTTCGCTATCTGATATTTGTTTCGTTACACCTTTATTATTATTATTATTATTATTATTATTATTATTATTATTATTATTATTATTATTATTATTATTATTATTATTATTATTATTATTATTATTATTATTATTATTATTATTATTATTATTATTATTATTATTATTATTATTATTATTAATTATAATATTATTATATTATTATTTTATTATTATTATTATTATTATTATATTATTTTTAATATTACATTAATATATCATGATTATTATTATTATATTATTATTATTATTTATTTATTTATTTATTTATTTAGTAATTAAGACCTAGTTAAAATTGAAAAACTGTCCATGTATTAATTACTTCATAAATAAAGCCTTCAGAAATTGTGGAATTATTTTAATGGTTCTTAAATTTTTAATGTTCAAGTAATTCAGTAATTATTCTTTTCATAAAATAGATTAGAAAATTAAGCTTTTTCCATTTAAAATAAGTAAATAAATAAATAAATAAATAAATACTTTCACTGAATGTGGCTCCGGCTCCGGCTCCGGCTCCGGCTCCGGCTCCGGCTCCGACTCCGGCTCCGGCTCCGGCTCCGGCTCCGGCTCCGGCTCCGGCTCCGGCTTCGGCTTCGGCTCCGACTCCGGCTCCGGCTCCGGCTCCGGCTTCGACTCCGACTCCAACTTCTTTATTTTCCACTTTACTTTTTCACTTTTTCACTTTTTCACTCTTTATTTTCTTTTCACTCTAAAATATATTTCGGTCCCGGTTTCAGCTCCGGTTCCAGCTCCGGCTCCGGCTCCGGCTTCGGCTCCGGCTGTACTCTAAATAAAATTTCCGTTCCGGTTCCAGGCAAAATCTTGCGACTCCACGGTTTCAACTCCCCACCCCTGAATAAAAAGGGGTTCTCCTAAGTAATATGATTGACTGATTACGATGGACTCTTCCAAAGTCAATGAATTTCTACATCAAAAGGTAGGAGTGAGAACAAATATTTGAAAGTGTATTTGGTGTGCAAAGTGACAAAGGAAATATTTTAATAATTTCTTTAAAGAGAAATGATGGTACGTTTAAAAAAAAGAAATAAATAAAATAATAAAAGTGATGTGAAATATATATATTTTCTATTTATTTATGTGTTTATTTATTTACTTATTCATTTATTTATTTTTATTTTTCATTAAAATATTATTTAACGAGCAATTTTACTATAGAGAAAAGCGACGAAATGATTTTTCTCATAAAATTTGAATTACAAATTTTTGAGCGGGAATTTTTGGCGCGTTTTATTTAAATGAAGTGAAATTCATCCACATTTTTTATTAAATTACTTCCTCCCATATTTGACGTAATCTCCTTTCAAATATGTTTAATATTTACCACCAAACATTATTAGATACAACAACAAATGATGGTATAAAAGCTATCAAATTTTGCTAAATGAAATAAAAATACTTGTTTAAATTATGGGGGAGTGTACTGAATATGAACATATATTTGCTTCTTTATTAAATGTAGTAAGCGAGAGGAGTGCATTTCATTGAATCCCATTTATTAGACATGGCTAATCTCTTCTCGGCGGAATATTAATAGTTGTAATTATTTTTATTTCGCCACTATTCTCCATTTATATTTTGATACTCTGCATAAGTGTCATCAGAACAATTAACTTTACCCATTACAGTCCTCTTGTTACATTATGAGATCGTTGCTTTATTAACATATGATAAGTAACGCTGCGTATCGCCAAACTTTTGCATATAAAATGTAAAATTTGATCTTGTTACATGTAGAGATTTGCGATATGAATGAATACCTCTGTTATATTAAAATCCGGAATTAATAAACTTTTAAGTAGAACGTATCAGTATGTGGTGGTGATACATGTATTTTTTATCTCGATAGGGAGTTTAAGGAGCTTTAGAGAAAACTCCAAACCTGATGTTCGTTTATATTTTTATTTGTTTAATTTGTTTTGCACGTATTTATTTTTTACTAGTATTGATCATCTACCTTTGCGATATCATATAATCCAAGTTATAACATTACATACTAACATTTTTAAAAAGCAAAGAATTTTTTGGTTCATTTACATACATACATACTCATACATACATACCTATACATACATAATATTTATATATTACATACATAACATATATACATATCCAAATACATACATACGAGCAGGGGAACAAATCATAACACATATCAGTACCACCATACTTTAAAACATACATTACCATACATACATACATATCATTGACTAAGCTGAGTACGATGATAGTTAGGTATAGCATATACATATACATAAACCAATAACATAAGCAATTACGCTTTCTTTACTTATACCTTTCCTTTATCCTATTCAATAAATATCTGATCCTCAAACGTTACTAAATACAAGATTAGATTCTGATAAATTTGATTGATATAATATATATGTTAAAGTAAATGAATAAAAAATACTGAATGAAGGAATATCGGGCAAAATATGATGGCATAGAGTCTTAAGGAAGAAAAATTGATAGACGACTAATGAGAATACTCACAGTTGAACTGGAGCTTTTGCGCCTGAGCCTGAGCAATTGCTATTCAGAAAAACTTTTGTCAACATTTCCTTTGCATCATGTATCATGGCGAATTTATTCTTTCTACGCTCTCTTCGTTCTGGAAAGTTATATTAACAATTCTAAAAAAAAAAGTACTTCAAAACTAAAACATTTTTTAAAGCCCCAAACACCTTAAAATATATATGTATAAAAAATTATTCTTTCCCCTCTCTTACCTCTTTCATTAATTTCTTTAAGTTTTCTGATGAATCATTATGAGGTCTTTCTGCGTTTTATAACTTCCCATCAGTAAAAGGGAGATGTATGCCATATCCAAAAAGCCGCGAACGTAATTTAAAGTAAAGAGAGACAGAAAAATAAAACTGATTGAAACGAAAACACCCCATGGAATGTTTGCCTGCATATATATATATAATATAATATATATATCATATATAATATATATATATATATATAATAATATATATATAATATATACTATATTATATATTATATATATTATATATATATATATATATATATATATATATATATATATATTATTAATATATAATATATTATATATATATATATATATATATATATATATATATATATATATAGTATATATATATATATATATATATATATATATATATATAGTATATATAATGAGTAATAGTACCACTTATATAAGGGTAAGGGGATAATGGGAACTGTAGAAATTATAGCGGAATTAGTTTATAAGTTTATTCAGTGTTGTAGGGAAGGTATACTGCTGGTATTTTGTCGAAAGAGTGCGTCGATGTGACTGAAGGACTGATGGTGAAGAACAAGGTGCGTTTAGGAGTGGTAGAGGATGTGTGGATTCAAATCTTTACATTTGAAACAAATGATTGAGAAAATGAGGAGAAGAAGAATGAATTGTATTTAGGTTTTAGTGGATTTGCCAACAGGCGTATGATAGAGTTAATAGAAGGTTTATGGCAGGTGTTAGTGATTATATGGTGTTGGTGTAGGCTTCTGAATGGAGTCAAAAGTATGTATTGACGATAGTGAAGCGTGTGTAAGAATAAAATGGATGGTCAATGGTGATTGGTTTAGGATTAACAGCGGAGTAAGAAACAGGGTTGTGTTATGTCTACTTGGTTATTCAATTTGTATTTGGATGGGGTTATGAAAGAATTCGAGCGTGGGGATGGCAGGAATGGTGGAGAATGGAGATGAATGGAGGTGCCCTACCTATATATGCGGATGATTTGGTTCTGTGTGGCGAATCTGAGAGAGTTAGAGAGGAGAGAGAGATTTGGCAGATGTGTAAAAGGAGGGCTTGAAATTAACATGGATAAGAGTAAGGTTATGGTTTGAGTTGAGGACACTCCTCAGTGTGAAGTTATGTTAGATGTTTGAGCAGCTGGAACAAGTGTCTGAGTTTAAATATTTAGGGTATATGTTGGATGAGAAGGGAACGGGTGATGCAGAGTGTTTTGAGTGTAGTAGGAAAGTGTGAATGGCAGGAAGGTGGCTGGTGCAATTAAATCGTGGTGAATGTGTTAAGGGACTAAGTCTTGTGTGTGCTAGGGTTTTACATGAGAGTATGTTTGTTACCTGTGGTATGATATAATAGTGAGACTTGCGTCTGATAAGAAGTATAGCATCTACAAGTTCAATGTGTTCAGCATGGACAATTTAGGGGTGTCTAGGTGTGAGAAAATGATAAAATGAAGAATGAACGGTATTAGGGAGAGGTGTGGTGTGAAGAAAGGGTAAATGAGATAATAAATGAAAGTATGTTGAGAATGTTTGGTCATATGTGGAAAGTTTGAATGATAGTCGGTTGGTTAAGCGGATGTATAGTGGCGAGTGTTTGGGAACCGACGGGCTGGGAGACGAAGAAAAAGTGATTGAGTCAGTAAACGAATGTTGAAGGAGAGAAATGTGAGTTGGTAGAGGCGAGGAGAAAGGTGTATAACAGGAGTGAATTGGCGGGCGGATTGTGAGGGGTGGATGGTTGTGCCCACCTTGGGCCAAGGGATGAACTAACCGTTGACGATCAACCATAGTGAGGGTCCATCGCGTTCCCAGGAAGCTTTAGGGTGGATTTTCTGACTGCGATGAGTTGTCTGCAATAATTAGATGGTACTGAGGCGCGCGTAAGGCTGGCTTTCTTTTCGACTTATGTCATGTCTCCTACTGCTTTTCTTTTGCCGATGCGTGCGTGGAGCGCCGACGCGAGTGCGTGCGCCAGTGTGTGCGTTGGGAAAATAGAAGGCAGGATAAAGAAAGAAAGTATATAGATAATATAGTGAGTGAGTATAGTAGTGTAGTGTGAGTGATGATAGGGATATATAATATGTATATATAAGTATATTATTATATATATATATATAAGTATAGGGAAATCAATAATATATAGGGTAATAGGAACGTGATGTAGTAATATAAAGTATAGTGTGCTGTGATTGTGTTGTGAGTGAGAGAGTGATGAGTGTCGCGCGAGCGACTTCGTATGCCTGCGATGCTGCGTACGATGAGATCGCGCGTACAAGAGTGTATGCGGTGTATGAGTGCGTTCGCGGTGGCTACCTACGCAGTCTCCAGTTGTCTGCCAGAAATGCTAACTCGACACGGACTCGAGGAGAGGGTCGTGCATCGCCGGTGAAACGCCCTATCTAATCTGTTCGCGAAATTGTATAATCGTTATGAGTGTGATATCTGTGTAGTGATGAGAGTGCAGGAGGCATGTATATATAGACTGTTCTGAGTACAGAGTGAAGAGAAACAGGGGTACAGGGATGTGTAGTATAGAAAAGGGCAAGATTTGACCTTCTCGCGTCGCTGATCTAAAGGAGTCGAGAAGAGTAATGGAATGATGTGCTCAATAGCAGGAGTAGATGAAGTATGAGTGGTCTGATCGTGAAGCAGACTATGTCGATGTGCTGCGTTGTTGGATCGATATGGGAAAGATAGATATGACGGCAGAGGGCACACATTGACGAAGGCGTTGCAATTCATTGTGTGACTGATGTGTGCGAGCGTTGCTAGTGTGTGTAATGGCTGATGGTACGCGTGAGTATAAGTCGCGAGTGTGCATTACGTAGGTCTCGAGATGTTATAGTAGTGTGTAGGTAGTGCAGGACGCTAAACCTCCAACGAACTCCTCAGATGGCTAACATATCATCTCATGTGAGAGAAGGTGCCATATGGCTATGACGTACAGTGCTGTGACGTGAGTGGTCCCATACGTGAGGGAAAAACGCTATGTATAAGAGAGTACTCGATTTGTATTGTGGAGTAATTCTGAATGGATGTTCTGCAATGCGGGATAAGGGAGCTTCAGATTGAAAATAGATTTTGGAGGAGAACCTTGGTTTATCAATGGTTTCTGCGCATAGGTGATCAAAAAAGGATGGTATAACACCGTGACTCTATTGGGATATAAGGATAGGTAGGCTGCTAATGAACTGTCTCGTAAGAGAGGTGTTGATATAGAGTAGGAGTGTGGAGGTGTGAGTGTGATATGTGGATGTAAATGAGTGGATGGGTGGGGTCTGGCCAGAGTGTCGGAGAGTGTGAGGTGTGGAGCTGTGATGAAGCGCAAGAAATCGAAGGAAATAAGGGTGCAGGAACCATTAGTGGGGACTGAAACGTGCATTCATATCCAGAATCTTCTCTAAGATGAAATGGAGAGGAGTGATGATATGTAGTGTAAGTAATAGTCTTTAACTTTAACACTAAGAGTATTATCCTATAAAGTATATACTTAGAAAAGTTTGGTTAGAAAGTAGGTTTAAAGCAGAAATGAGGTATAATCGAGAAAGTGAAAAGTATGAAATTATATTTAGTGAGTTTGGTGTGAAAAGAAGTGAGAATGTGTGATGAAAGTAGATGTGTATGAATAATTGAATTAAATCAGGATAAGGGGGTTAATAGAATGGATATATCGGGTCATTAGTAAGTTGTTATCTATGGTGAAAGTTAAGTTAAAGTGGCATTGAGAAAAGAAGATGGTGAAGGAAAAGTGATACGAAAGGGAGAGTAGAATAAAAGGTATAGAGTGAGAAGATTAATATGAGCAAGACGAATAAGATAAATGTAAGAGCGCGCGCTAGGAAAAACGAGAGAGTGAATGTGAAACAAGATGATAACTGAACAAAATCTGGAGGGAGACTAGGAGGAGACAGAGAGGAGGCAGAGTAAACAACGAAGAGAGGACGAAATCGGAAACATGAAGAAAAGACAGCAAGAGCGGCTAAAGATGAAGAAGGAAGAGAAAAGCGACCATGTAGTACCTGCAGAAGGAAGTAAGTGGAAGACCTGACGGTGCTCAAAGAAAGTTAGAAGTGAAGAATAGGGTTAACCATGTGTAAATGAGCGTTGCGAAGTATGAAAGAGGTGCTTCGGTAAGAGCAGAGAACCAATTAAAAGAAACGAATAAGGAAATAGGAAGTGCGTAGAAGGAAGCCGGGTAAGGTTGAAGGGTACTAATAAAAGGACAGAAGGGATTATTGAAGAAAGGCTGTACAAGAAAAGAATGACATCAATGGCGAATAGTCCCTTAAGGAGGAACAAAAGAAAATAGCTTAAGAAGGTGATGATAGTAGGAGAAAACAAGAGGTAAAGACAAGATTGGAAAGGAGGAATGCAATGAACGGGATGTCACAACGGGAAGAGGTAAGCTCTTACTTGAAGCGAACGCGCCAAAGTTAAGATGAGGAATAAGGGGAATCTAGCTTAGAAATAATGAATAGAAGGATGCGTGCTATTTAGATAACTGATGAAATGGGTGTGAGAGGAGTGTGGACAAGAACATCGAAAAAATCTGGCACAATATGTAAACTAATTGAAGAGGTGTAAGATGAATGTGTGTGGGTTTGATGGTGACAAAAAAAAAAAAAAAAAAAAAAAAAAAAAAAAAAAAAAAAAAAAAAAAAAAAAAAAAAAAAAAAAAAAAGCAAAAAAAAAAAAAAAAAACAAAAAAAAAAAAAAAAAAAAAAAAAAAAAAAAAAAAATGAAAAAAAAAAAAAAAATGAAGAGAATAGGTATTATTGGAGCGATGAATGAGAAGAATTATTGAGTGAAGTAGGAGGTAATGGGTAGGAGTGAAAAAAGTGAAGAAATGGTAAAATCGTGCAGGTAATAGTGAAATCACTGAGTGAAATGATACAAGAAACGGAGCAAGATGTGATGATTGATTTGGAAGTGGTGTAATAAAGCGGATTTATAGGGGTATAGTTCAAGGATTGGAGGAGGAGCGGTAATAGATAGCCAATATATAAGGTAAAGGGGAACTTAGAATTATAGTGGACGGAATAAAGTTTATTGAGTGAATTAATAGGGAAGCGTATATGCTGGATATTTTGGTCGAAAGAGTGCGTCGAGTGACTGAAGGACTGATGGTGAAGAACAAGGTCGTTAGCGAGTGGTAGAGGATGTGTGATCAAATCTTTACATTGAAAACAAATGATGAAGAAAATGAGGGAGAAGAAGAATATAATTGTATTTAGTTTTATGGGATTGCAACAGGCGTATGATAGAGTATAGGGAAGTTTATGGCAGGTGTTAGTGTTAATGATATAGGTGTTGGTGGTAGGCTTCTGAAAGATCAAAAGTATGTATGACGATAGTGAAGCGTGTGACAGAGAATAATGGTGTCAATGGTGATTGGTTTAGAGTCTACAGCGGAGTAAACGACAGGGTTGTGTTACGTCGTCCCTTGGTTATGTCAATTGGTATATGGATGGGTTATGAAGAATTCGAGGTGGGATGCAGGGAAAATAGTGTTGAATGATGGGAATGGAGAATGAGTTGGAGGAGTGACCCTACCTATTATATGCAGGATGATTTAGGTTCCTGTTGGGACATCGGAAAGAGTTTGAGAGGATTGGTAGAGAGATTTGGCAGGGTGGTAAAAAGTAAGACTGGACCATGTGAGATATAGTGATAAGACGATGAGCTCAGTACAGCAGATGCTAGAGAGCAGATAATCGACGCTTAGAAGACTTCATGGGATATTACGCATAGGACCCCTCACTATAGGTAGATCGTCAAGTAAGGGTTCATCCCTTGGCCCGGTGCGGCCGAAACCACTGTCCCGCCTAGACACTCACTCCACCCAGTCGTGCAAGTCCTGTTGATTACATAGCATTTCTTGCTCAGCATGGTACTAAGTGTACTCGCAGATGTCTTCATATACATATATTTCGTTTTGCGGTGTACATCAATGTTCGGATCATGTTAGTGGCTTCACGGAGTCTCCGATGCACGGTGCTAGTACGTGTGCCCACAGATATAGTGAATGGCAGGAAGGTTGCTAGTGCAATTAAATCGTTGTGAATGTTAAAGTCGATCACCGATTCATGTACGATCCGCTGTGATAGACCATAGGGCCGTTAACATCATATGATTCAGGTCCGTATTGCTCATTGTATGACACACACAGCTAGTCTCTCAACATATCATTTGCATTTGTATTCGTACTCATCTACCTCGCCTGTTTCTGTTAACTCACCAGACAAAGTACACTGACATCTACAAGCTAATTCAATCGTGTCATTCTACGCTTCATTTATGAGTCACATATCTTCTACGAGATAGTGTAGCGACACCCCTAAGCATTTGCTCCATTGCCTACGACGAAAGAATTTGAGCATTAAAAATGTTAAGGAGATCTATACTTTCTTTATTTCCGACCAGGTTGAATCGTATTAGGGGCGATCGGTACTACGAATACCCAAACACAAAATGTGGAAATGCCGAGTGTGAGAAGAAAGGAGAACGCCGAAGTGAAATTTAGAGAGAAGAATAAATAAGAAAGTACCTGTGAGATTGCTGATATATGTCATATGGAAAGGAGGATGAATAATAGTCGGTGCCTTCAAAAGCGGGGCAACGGCCTGATATAGGCCGCACCGCCAAAGTCGTGAACCCTTGCGTAAGCCGAGCGGGCTGGGGGAAGACCGAAGAAAAAGTGGATTGAGTCAGTAACGAAATGTTTGAAGGAGAGAATCTGAGTTTGATAGAGGCGAGAAGAAAGATGTATAACAGGAATGAATGGCGGGGGATTGTAGGGTATGTTGTGGCCACCTGGGCCAAGGAATGAACCCTACCTTGACGATCTTACCATAGTGAGGGTCCATCGCTGTCCCATGAAGCTTTAGGTTGGATTTTGACTGCCGATGAGTTCTCACTAATTAATCGGTTACTGCAGGGGGCAGTAAGGCGGCGGCTTTTCTTGATCGACTTATGTCATGTTTCTCCTACTGCTTTTCTTTGCCGATGCTCGTCACGCACCTTACTCCATTCTTGGGAAAATAGAAGGCAGATAAAGAAGGAAAAGAACCAAAAATATTCTATAAAATATATATATATAGTAGTGATTTACTTGCCCTAGTTAGTATGAGTGTGAGTGAGTAGTAGTGTGAGTGAGTATATAAGGTATATATATATATATATATATATATATATATTATATATATATATATATATACTACTCATGTATTCTATCATTAATTGACTGGACCATCAGATTTCGTGGATCCAACTCCATATTTTGTGTCGCGATGGTCGATGCGTCGTGCACTGCAGCACTTTTGCCGGTCACCATGCGATTGATTTAAGTAGAGAGGAGTGTAAAATTTATGGATAATATTGAAACAATGAATATATAGTATATATATATATATATTGAGTAGATATAAAGTATATAATAATATATATATTATATATAATAGTAGTGATGTATAGTAGTATGAGTAGTATATAATATATAGATAGTATATATATATATATATAATATAAAGTGATAAGTATATAAATAAAAGCTGAAAATATTAAAATAATTAAATGCAAGAGTCAGCAATGTACGCACAGCATGTGTGCTTAAAATCCTGTACACCTGTGTATTTATGTACGATCCTTTAACATTATATTCAATGTGTTACCAACCAAGCAGGCATCTCCCAAGAGGGAGGAGCCAGATTTGGAATGTAAGATGCAATAGCATTATAACGATGCCCGGCATGAGGACTTGGCCACGACAAAGCGCAGCGAAGGAAGTGCTACGTCCACATCTTCCTTAATACCTGATTATTAACAATCATGTATAAATCATAAAAGCCTAATTACAATCCTTTATTATTGTTCTTATAGTCAAGTGAAACATATAATGAAGTATTCTCATTGTGAAAATTCCATTCTCATGTGACCTGTTTAATAAAGACTAAAGAAAAGATGCTCTCATTTCAATCACAGAGTAAATTGATTAATGATTTCTCATTAATTCTTAGATAGCTAAGGTGATCTTAGCACATATATAGGCCATTATTATATATATATATATATATATATTATAATATATATTATATATAATATATAGGGTAGTTATACGGTATATATAGCTATATATATAGTATATTAGGTAGGGTGTGAGAGGTAGTGTAGTTAGTGAAGAGTATATATGTATATATATTATATATATAATATATATAATATTGATATAAGTAGTGGTATTTTCATTTAGTGATGATGTGAGTGAGGTGAGGTGAGTATATATATATATACCCCTTTGATTATGGTATGTATGACGTGTCCAGTGCCTAAGGTTCGCCTTTCTGTCTGGCGTTCATATCGCAGCGAGTCGGTGCTCCAGAGTAAGCGAGTGCTGTTAGTGAACGAGCCGTCTGTGGATGTCCATCGAGTATCATATACACATTACTTGATATCAACACCCCTCTCTAGACAACTCTTACCAGACATCCCCATCCTTTATCCCTATGTGTGGGGGAGAAAAAAATTTGCCGACATCGTATTCCTGCGTGTAGTAGAAAGGCAACTAAGTTGATGTGGTGTGAGGTGGTGTGCTGTGCCCATACCACTGAACTTTTGCCAGGGAATGCTTTAATGCATGGCTCAAAGAGTCGTGATCGCCGTAAGCGGCCTTCTGTCTTTCTTTCTCGAAAAATGTATGAATCGTATGGGTACATGGAATGTCAGAGGAATAAAGGGTTGAGGAGAAGCAGGAGAAGGTGTGGCATGTATTTAAAAAGGGGCAAATTGATTGCTAGCTGTGGTACGTGTAGAGAAGAGAAGAGAGTTGGGAAGGGGAAACGGGCTTGGGAAATGGTGTGAGTGGTGGTGTGTGAAATGTGTTTGGTGTGCGGGTGTGGAAAGGATATGAAGGGGGATTAGAAAGATTGCCAATTCTGATGAGTTGACGTTGAGGGAGAAGCTATGGTGATTTTGTGTGTGTGAGTGCTAGAATTCTAAAAGGTTAAATTTAAGTTTGAATAGGTAAAAGTATGTGTGGTTGCGACATATGGTTCCATCTGAGGGTAATGTTGAAGAAGTGCGATTTGTCTGGATAATCTTGAATGATGTTTATGGATGGGTGTGAGTAGGGCGATTTAGTCATTTGCCACATATCTGTGGCCCACCTAAGGATTGTTTGTGTTACAGTTGTGTCAAAAACCACTCACATCAGCAGCCATATCAAGGGATGGGGTGTAGTATGCTCAAAAGTTCAACCCTCTAGCCCAAATTACGCAGATGAGCATAGACGCAGGCTTTTTAAGTGAGGAGATTAAATTCAACAGAAACATACAGGAAGATGGAAAGAGAATTCCAAGAACAGAGGGGGGGTGGTGCAGGAAAGAATGAGGCACCACAGCGAACTAGCCTGGAGTTACCAAGATCAACACAAAACTCGTGCCAGATTACAGCACTCCTTGTGCTACGAGGCGTTGGTAAAGGTGTGGTCGCAAATGGGATAAGTTCCTTCGAGCGACTGGCGCTGCGGGTGCCGTATAGAGATAGACGATAAGGAGCCACCAACAGAACAGTTTAATAAGCCTTCGGCCTTTGACTCGCCTATCCAAAAGCTGGGTGAAACCAGAGCCCCCCCCCCAGATATGAGAGCAGTATTCCCATAAAAAGGGCGCTGAGCACCCTTGTATATGGGGGCGCAATCTGAGAAGAGAAAAAAAAAAATCTCGCAGTCTAAGCACAAAACTCCCATTTTCTTTGAGGCCACCCTAGCCAACCGTTTTGACATGAGGTTTCCAAGACATTTTTGTTTTTATGTTAAGCCAAGGATGTTTATTATTGTCAACAGGAGAGACGAGAGAACCGTCGAAAGAGATAGGAAAGTTAGAATGCGTTTTAGAGAAGGAGATTTGCAGAAGTTGGGTTTTTAAAGAATTGAATTTCACAAGGTTGAGACGACCCCATCGGAAATTCTATCCAGATCAGCGAGAATAGAATAGGAAAGATTAAGATGAGAGGCAATTCTAGAAGTAAAAAGAGGAAGCAGACTGAAATGAGTTTGAAGAATGGAAGGGTATCGCAGTCATTCGTATATGATGGATAGAGTTAGATGTGCAGGTGAGAAGATTATTAATGAAAAGTACGAATAAAGTAGGAGATAAGACAGATACCCTTGAGGAACACCACTATTGACAGAAAAAGAATGAAGTCGCCCATCAACAACAGCCGATATTTAGAGATTTGAAAGAAAGCTAGACATAATTAAGCAAAGAGAAAGAGGAAACCCAAAGGAGGGGAGCTTGGAGAGCAGTGACGCGTGCCATACTCGGTCAAATGCTTTGGATATGTCGAGTTAGCGCCACCACGGCAAGTCTCTCCGTAATTCCTAAGAGCTGAGAGAGAACATAAGATCGTTAGATAGGGAAAGTATATCACCAGAAAGAACCTCGTAGGCGCTGAAAGCCGTACTGGCTATCGGAAAGAAGAATGAGTTTCCAGATAATCGAAGAAGTGAGAGTTGAGAAGGGTTTCAAAATCTTACATAGAATACAAGTGAGAACTTTAGCGCGATAGTTTGAAGGATCAGAGGGCTTCCTTATTTCGGAATAGGTTTGGACATATGCGAGCTTCCAACACCTAGGGAAAGTGCTAGTATTGAGAATAGGGAGATAGTTGAAACGAGGGGGCGGGGGTATAACACGGAAGCACATCTCCCTGCAAAACTTGGGAAGTGATGCCATCTTAGGCCAGCCCGTCTTCCTATCCTTTCATTAGATTTCAGGGGGTAATGCACCCGATCAATGTAATCACAGGCAAAGACAGAGGACACCTGAGAGGAGGAGAAGGAGGGGGAAGAGAAATGCCAGAATCGTGTCTCTAGGGTGAGTAGTGGAAAATAAGAGGCCGAAGAGATTGGCATTTTCAGTTGGAGGAATTAACAACATACCATCAGAGGAAAGGTGAGATTTACCAGAAGTTCTATAGATGTTTTTGGCAAGAGGCCAGAAAGATTTGTCAGTAGGAAACCAAGGAAGTTAGGGCGTGCGAGCTTTCGTTTGATGAAAGCCGCTTTGCCTCGTCGAAGAGTATCCTTTGCAACGATTTCTAGGTGGTGCCGCCCCGTTGAATGAAAAAGGTGGCGAGAGTGATTGGAGAACGAGAATTTTTCCTCCCCCGATAACACACTGTCTCTAGCCTGAATGCCAGAGAACAAGCTGACGTGATTGCGTGAACCATGGTTTTATGAGGGAGAGAAGATTTAGTAAAGAAAGGAATGAATGAACTTGCTAGTGCCATCAACGATTACAGCTCCCTCCTATCTGTTGAGTGAGAGGTAGTGAACGAGTCCTGATGAGTGTAATTCCTAACTGAGTGGTAGCCAATTGCTTATCTGGCAAATTGGAAACCTTACATTTAAGTCCCTGGTCTAAATATTTTATACATATATGAGGAGCAGCCACTTGACCTAAGATATAGTTACGGACCACAAACATGTCTCCTCATTTCCATTAATAAATACTTTTCATATTCATTTAATTGTTATTATTATTATTATTATTATTATTATTATTATTATTATTATTATTATTATTATTATTATTATTATTATTATTATTATTAAGAGACTTAAGGAATCAAAATTTTGATCGCTTAAATAATTTTGGGGGTTGAACCCCTCGACCCCTATATATATATATATATATATATATATATATATATATATATATATATATATATATTATATATATATATATATATATATATATATATATATATATATATATATATATATATATATATAGAGAGAGAGAAGAGAGAGAAAAAAAAATTTAAATATATTTTTTCAAATAATCGTCATCATCATCGTCATAATTTCTATAATTCGTCATCGTCATTAGGCTAGTATATTCTTATCGTCCCTCAACTAATATTAATATATTATAATAGTTCTACACATGTATATTATATATAAATATATATATATATATATATATATATATATATATATTACTATAATATATATATATATATATATTTATATATAATATATATAATATATATATATTATATATATATATATATATATTATATAATATATATTTATTATTATTATTATATTATTATTTTTATTAATTTATTTATTATTATTATTTATTATTATATTTTATTATTCTTCCTTCTTCCTCCCAAGACGGGGTAAGGTGCGTGACATGGATCGGAACAGAAAAATAGTATAAGAATATGACACAAGTCGAAAGAAAGCCAGCCTTACCGCCCCTCTATACCTATTAGGAGAACTCGTCGCAGTCAGAGAATCCACCCTAGAGGTTTCACGGGAGAGCGAAACCCTCCACATGGCATAATATGTAACATAAACCCCGTCACAAAACCCCTCCATCACTCCTATTATGCACCTTTATTCTCGCTTTTGCCAAACTCACATTTCGCCTTCAGACATTTCGTTCCACTGACTCAATCCACTTTTCCGTCTCCCTCCGGTCGATTCCCAACACAGTCACCACTATTACATCCGCTTAAAACCCAACCGACTATCATCCACCTTTCCATATGACCAAACCATCTCAACGTCACTTTCATTTATTCTCTCCATTTACCCCTTTCTTCACACACATAACTCTCTAATACGTTCATTCCACTCTTTATATAATTTCTTTTCACACCTAACACGCCCCTAAGATTGTCCATCTGGAACACATTGTACACGTTAGATCGATACCTTTTATTCCAGACCATAGTCTCACTACTATAATTAACACAAGGTAACAACATACCCTAATGGTGAAGCACCGCTAGCGCACTTCAAGACTGAGTCCCTGTGTACGGTCCACCAACGATTTGTAATTCACCAGCCACCTTGCCTGCCATCACCACTTTCCTACACATATTGCATCATCCGTTCCCTTTCCATGGCCACATATATCCTAGGAAATTTAAACTCAGACACTTGTTGCCAGCGGCTCACCAGTAACTAGCTGCACGGAGGACTGGTCCTCACTTAAATCTCTC
>JABUQX010012857.1:22500-68795 GCA_015478945.1 Trachelipus rathkii | reverse complement strand
CATATAATAATATATATATATTATGAATATTAATATATATGAGCTACCTATCTGGTGGAATATCAGCCTCCTAACTCTCTACGCTAACATTTTACTCTGGTCTGAGATCCCAGCTAGCCAGGTGATTCTTTTTTCAATAATAACTAATATCTCCAACTATAACCTTTTCCATAATTTCAGACTAAAATAGTGGGCCCTGTGTCTATATAAACAATTAACACTCCTGTAACACGTCTTGAGAGTCTTGAATCTCCTAAGTTCGATGTTCTGTGGCTAAAATCTTTCTCCCTACTACTACCATTATCGTGTGTTTCTGCTACTGCTCCCTTAAAACGGAACAATTTTCACTTTCCTTTTTTTAGATATCTTACCACTTCTCATGAGACTGTTTCTCTTCTTCCCATCCAAAGGCTGAGAATCATCTATTTAGGTTGAATTTTCAACGTACATCACCCACTGTGTTTGGGCTCCTCTAACATACTGAGCAGGAGGGGGAGGAGCCAAAAATCAGTATCTCAACGATCTTGGAAAGTAATTAAAGAACCTACATACTACCAGATCGTCCCCTAACCATTTCTATTGAACAGCTGATTTATGTTTCACCCTACTCCTCTCGAATAAATACACCATTTTTCCTCTTATTGGTGACCACACTCTTGTAGCTCTTAATTTTAAACTTTTTCATACAGCGCTCCACCATTGCCCCAAAACGTTACTTGCGCACTTTAATCGAAGCGGGCTAATTGGAATCGTTGCGTGTTTCTTTGCAAACCTATGCTTGGGTGAAGATCTTTGCTTGACTGGAGGATCGTTCGGTCCACGCTGGAAAAGGTAGGGAGAGCCTTAATCGTCGAGGTATGAGCGGGTTACATCCACATCTAACTAAATCTTTCTCTCGCCAAAATCCATGGTTCGATGTGGAATGTTCTCGCTCCATTCAGGGAGAGACATTGCTACAGGCATTGGAAAAACTCTCGTTCTCCTATCCCTCTTACTAATTTCCATTCTGCTCGAAATCGTTCCAGAGCTATTATTCGACAGGCTAAGCGCGCTTACACTAAAAGAAATTGCAAACCACTTGGCTCTCCTACTGATAAAAATTTGCCTCTTTGCCAAAACATCTCTCTACCCTTTTGTAAATCGCTCGACGGTTTTCTGTAGCAACTCTCCTACTGAAAGGCTTAATCTTCTTCCGGCCTCCGTTTTTTCATACAAATTCTACCCGGCACGATCCGCATCCCTCCTCCTGCTTCTTTACTCTCTCAGGTTTCCTACTGCCTCTTCCCGATTTACGCAATTGATCGGGGTATGCTGGGGGATTTTCTGAGAAGGGGATTTAAAGATTATGTAGTGCAGTGAAGGCTAGCCGATGCATTCCTCCCCGGTGTTTTAAGAGATGTGCGTCCGCAGCTGGCCCCTGTCCTCGTTCACCCTCTACTCTCTTCATGCCTTGAATACTTAGTACATTCCTTCAGTGCCTGGAAGCGCGCATAGTCCAAGCCAATCCCGAAAAAGGGCAGCCGCTCTGATCCTTCCAACTATCGTCCTATAGCTCTCACTTGTTATTCTATCTAAGATTTTTGAAATTCTTCTTAACTCTCATTTCCTGGATCATCTGAGTCTCATTCCTTCTTTCAGACAATCAGTTAGGCTTTCGACGCTCGAGGTCAAACTGGTGACTACTATCCTATCTTACTTGATTTATGGTCTTTGGCCACTTAGGGACTATGGGAGTCTTGTGGGTGTGTGCACTCGAATATACCAAAGGCTTTGAGCGATTTATTATGCTGCGTCGCTTACTCTCTAAGCTCCCTTCCGTGGGTTTCCTCCTTCTCTTGGCTTATTCTTGTCAAGTTTTCTCTCTGTCGCTCCATATCAGCACTCGATTGAGGAGCGACTCTATCCTCGCTTTACCTGTTAATGTGGTGTCTTCAAGGTTTCTGATTTTATCCTCCAACTTTATTTCTACTTTTCGTCAACGATCTCCTCAACTGCGCTTTAACTCTGTTCATCTTTATGCCGATGACTCAACTCTCCATTCTCCACTCATTTCAAAATTCTCGCCTCCCATCTTTTGACTAGAGTGCTCTCGAAATCTTTCACTTCCGATTTCTCTGCCGACCTGGATGGGATTTCCGGTGGGGTCACCCAACCTTTTGAAAATCAACTCTTTGAAAACTCAACTACTTTACATCTCCTCTCAAAAACACCTCCTAACTTTCCTATTGTTTTCGACGGTTCTAACGTCTCACTTGTTGACAACATAAATATCTTCGTCTGAACATAAACAAAAAAATTAGCTTGGGAAACCTATATCACAACGGTTGCTAGGGCGCCCTCAAAGAAACTGAGTTCTGTTTCAGTTGAGGAATTTTTTTCTCTGCAAGCTACTCCAGTTTATATAAGGCCTTATTCGCCCTTGTTTGGGATAGTACTGTTCTCACATCTGCGGGGGGGCTCTGGCTCCACCCTCTATTGGATAGAGTTGAGTCTAAAGCCTAAGAGACTAATTAAATTTCCCTCTAAAGCAACCTCTTGACCCTCTATCTCTGCGATTTGACGTTTCCACAATATGTCTTTCTATAGGTATTTACTAACGATGATGCTCAGAGGAGTTGGCACTCGCATCCCTCCATTGCGTCGCCCTCGCATACAAGGGGTGCCATGCCCCGCATGAATTTTGCCGTGAGCATTGAAACCGATTCGTTCGTTGTGTGCCTCCTTCTTCCAAGCCACATCTTTTTCTGTGGAACTCCTTGCCATCTTCTATTTTTCCCTGTAGTATTTAATCTTCCTCTCTTTAAACCCACGTCTGAACCCACCTGAGGAATTTCGTATTGGTTGGGACTTTGGGGTTTCTGTATTTTATTTCCTGCACCCTCCTTGAAAGGGGTCAGCCCGTGAGTTTAAAATCTTAAAATAATATATATAATATATATTATATTATATATATATATATATATAAATATATATATATAATATATTTATATATAACTATATACTAATATATATAATATATTAAATTGTTAAAGTATATATATATTTTATATATATATATTAAATAATATATATATATTATATATAAATATAATAATATAATTATATATATATATAATAATATATATATAATAATATATATATATATATAATATATAGATATATATATATATAAACTTGTTAAATTATATATAATAATATATATATAAATCATATATATATATATATATATATATAATATATATATAATATATATATTATATAATATATATTATATAATATATATATATACAATATAATATATATATTATATATATATATATATATATAAATTATATATAATTAATATATTATTATATATAATAATATTATATATATATAGTATATATAAATATATATTATATATAAATACTTCTAAAATATATTTATATATTATAATATATTTATAATATATATATATATATATATATAATATTATATAATATATTATATATTATATATATATATATATATTAATATTAGTATATATAATAATATATGTATATAATTACTTTTCCAGTATCTGTACGTACTTTTCCGAATGGTACGAAAATATCTGAATCCGTTGTAAGTATCTAATTATAATATATACTATATATATATATATATATATATATATTATATATATGTTCAAGTATTGTTGAGAAGTTAAAAATAACCAAATGAAACATTAAAAAAATAGGATAAAATTTAAAATCTATTGAGGAAAATTTGTAACACTTTATGCTAAAAAAATATGTTTAAATGTCCAAAAAGCTGTGAAGTCAGAAAAGTAGATTATAATATATATATATATAAATATATTATATATATATATATATTAATATTATATATATAATATATATAATATATTAATATAATATATATGATATATATAGTATATATATATACTAATAAATATATATATATTATAATTATATATTAACCTTATGTTTTACGGACTCCGTTCAGTTTTGATATGTTTTTCGTATTATTTCGATATATGATCCGATAACCACATCAATTTAGTGGTTGACGGACTGATTCAAAATATATAGGACCTGTTACGTTTTACGACTCCGTCAGTTCTAATTTTTTTTTTTTTTAACTAAAGAATACCCAGGGTTTAAACCGCAAAAAGACTGGCGGGGGGGGCAAGTCGGAGGTCTCTCGGCCTCTCCGGGAACGACGGGTAGGACTATTCCCCCCCTCGGGAGGGTCTCCGGAACCCCCCGCTCTTTGGGTATGTCGCGGGGAGTTCCTCCGCCCCTCCCCTACGGGTATGGAAATACGTCCCCCCCTGTTCCCCGTCGGCTCGAGCCCCCTACTTTGTCGTGTAATACCTTTACAAATTTTTATTTTTATTAATTGTGTATTATTAATAATATCAAAAAAAAAATAATATTAATTTTTGTCATTTTGCCTTAAGTGCTAAATTGCTTATATCGTATTATATTTTAACTATACTATAGTACTTTTAATAAAATAAAAAATAAAAATACCGTAGTAGGCTCATTTTCACATTTCCGAAACTAAAAGTTTACCAGGATTCCAACATCTGTAATTATTTTAACTGTAGATAGTTAGTTTTCAAGATATGCTTTCGTGATATTTGTGATTGAAAGTGCATTCATATATATATAATATATATATATATATAATATATAATATATATATATATATATATATATACTATATATAATATATAGAAATATTATATATATATATCATAAAATATATATATATATATATAATATTATATAATATATTATATATATAATATATATGCTTCAACTAAATGACTTAATATTTGATAAAAAACACGTTAGATCAAATCTTACCACAAAATTCACACAAACGTCTTGAAAACCTTCATAATAAAATAACATCCTAATATAAAAATAAAAAGCGATAAAATTATGTCTTTGCAAACAAAAGAGTAATGATCCTCAAGAGAAAGAGAAAATGACAGCAAATTGAAGAGCAAAACAATAAAGATAAAAAAAAGGACAAATAAATACCAAAAAAGTTTTTGAGCTAAAAAAGGCAAAAGAAACCTCGGTAGGGTAAAGATAAAAACTTTCCTAAAAATATTGTAGGGTAAATAGGATTTGTATAATAAGAATTTGTGACTTCAAACAAACTTATACCTATATATAATAATATATATTATATATTACTATATATATATTATAATTATATAATATATATACTAATTTATTATTAAAACCACACCAAATTAATTTAAACATCAATCAATATATTTATATTACGTACATATCATAGAATATATATAATATATATATATATATATATATATATTAAAGATTATTCCATTGTAAATTATATATACAACAGTATATATATTTATAGATATTTTATTCCTTTTACTCCATACATAAATATTAGAATTGAATTCTTAAAATATATGATTATTTTTTATTTATTTTGCGAAAGGTGAAGTCCCATTTCTCAACGACTTGTTTGGTCCACTTTCTTTAATTTCATTTGCAAGCAAATATGTGAAGGTAAGCCTTCTGATTAGCAGATGTTAAACCGCCACCATCATTACTGACACTTATCTATTCTATTAACATTGTTTTCACATAAGAATTTTTATATACATGTTTCCTCTACTGGTTAGAATGATTTCTTATTGGATAACTGTGTATTCACGTTTACTTACTTTGACGTAAAACCTCTTGCACAGCGGTTCCGACACCTTTTTTCCCTATTCTTTCATGAGGATCAAAGCGTGTTGGGTACCGGTTGGTTTACTGAGCTATCAAAATGCTAAAAAAGTTTGTGTTTAGTTTGCTAATTCGTCGTGCAAGAAGCTATTCATTTATGTTGTGTTCTGTTGCATTTAATATTTTTAATCTATTTTCGTGTTATTTTAATTGTTTTAAAATTAATATGTGTTTATTATATTTAATATTTTATTTCAATGAAATGTTTTAATATTATTTCTTTTTCAATAGAATAATATTATTCGTTATTAATTGTAACAAATTTTTGTGAGCGTTTCTTGGATGTACGTTACGTATCAAGACGCCTTACCTGCTCATGTGTTGGATTCGAAATATCACAGATATTTTATTATATTAATTTATTTATAAATATTATTTTCTAACAAGTTATATAAATTTAAAGTATAGGTATTATTATTAGTAATTTATTTACTTAAAATATAATGTTTTAATTTATTTACGTTTCTATTTTATCTTTCAATCTTCCAATGGAATATTGAATAGAACGGAAGCTGGGCAAGGATCAGCTGTATTTTCTGAGCACATAACGAACCGACCCAAATCCCACTTTTATTATTTCAAAAATTTTATTGATGGAAAACAAGTCCGATTGGGTAAAACTAAAGCTCTTATATATTTTATTTTAAAATTTTTTTTAATCCATATAAATATCATCAGTAATCTACTATATCTCGAGATATGATAGCAGAATTTATATAATATAAATAAACCAGTTGAGTGATTTATCAAAAATAACAGCTTCTATATCAGAAATAAATTCTCAACGCCCATCCGTATACTTGAGTCAGAAGGCAAATACAGATTTTGCCTAGAGCTAAAGAAAAACGGAATTATTTTTTTTACTCGGAAATGTAAAAGTTCCCGCTGATCGTTAATATTAAAAAAGGAAATCCGAGTGATTGAAATTTGAGAGAGGCCGCTTCAACAGCGCCTTCGAACGAAAATTATATATATATAATATATATATATATATATATATATATATATATTATATTATATATATAATATATATATAATATATATATGGCTGCACTTTTTTAATAATTTTTTTTTGGTCCACTAAAGCCGAAAATAGGCGATTTGCCTACTCTGCCCTACCCTGAAAAGCCGCCTACTGATATATATATATTCATATATATATATATATATAATATATATATATATATATATATATATATATATATATTATATAATATATATATTATATATATATATATATATCATATATATTATATATATATAATTCTCATAAGAACTTAAAAATTCGTTTTTAAAATGAGAATAAAAATCCCAAACTATTTTTTGGACTGAGGTGATTCAAAAAAATTTCATTGCTGACTTCTGTGCTGAGATCTCGATGAATTGACAGTAAAAAAGACATGTAATGTGACCCTCTCCAAGCACTATTCTCGTAATACGTTTTCAGAGCGCCTTAAGTGTTCGAAAAGGTCTTTCTACGTTGCGTGGAGTATAGGGGCAAATACTTGCTAAGATATTCCAGGAGAAATAGCCAATGCGTTTTAGAAAACCTCCTCTGTGTACACACTTTAGCTAAAGCACCGATCGAGTTTTTGGTTTTTCATTATTTAACAGCCATTTACGCTGCCAGAAACAGCACTCTCCTTTTTAGTGTATCCTCGTGAGGGTCTGGAAGATCGTCTTTATAAAAGAGGATGCTTTTTGCAAAAGCTTATAAGGTACATTACACTTTTCTGGTAGAATATACTGAAGTGAACATTAATAGTGGTTTCACGCGAGGAGAAAGTTCAAATCAGTCAATGAAGGAATCAGCATCATCAATAAAACGGAATAAAAAAACTGAGATGCGAGTTAATTATGATTCGGGATCTGATGTAGGGCACATTACAAACGATGTTTCTGGATCGTAGTTCTTGAATGTTATTTCAATACCTAGAGCTGTCGCATACAATTTTTAAGCTTAAGTAATTTTGGTTTTAAAATCTGTGTTGGAATTTTGTCTACTTCTTTTTCGAGAAATTTGAATTAAATGTCTTTCACTAAAGTTTATTGCACTGGACAATGTCCAGTTTTGGAAAGCCTGATAACATTTTTTACATGGCCGTAAGGTTATCCAGAAATGCCATAAAAAGGCTACCTAAATGTATAAAAATCAATTTACTAATTAAATTCGTCCTTTAACATTGAGATTTCTTCTATAATAATTCACTAGGCCATTTCTCCGTAAAATAACCCAATCCAACGCAGGTATTGGTTTCAAGAGTTTCTCTTAAAAATTAAACCGCTTAATGCCAGTCTCAACCATTGGTCTCGGCACATCATTTTTGATGTTCCCTGTATATTGGTTTACTAGAAAACTCTTTTATTTTATTTTCCAGAAGTTGTTTGTGCGCTTCGGGGGACTCGATTCGAAAAAAAGTGCAATATTCAGAGATTGATATCCTAAGACCTTTCGGAAATTCCACCGGAACATTTGTAATGGGTTGAGAAACAGATACTTCTACGGTTTTGTATATAGAGCTTAGGATACTCATCGAATTAACAGAATTGCACTCCTCGGGAATTCGCCTCGTCATGGAAAGAGGCTCCATCACTATCCTTGGCGCTCTTAACATTTTCAGTTTTAAACCACGAAGCCGAAGTTCATCTCCAAAATTCACAGTTGCCAATGCTTTTTCCTGAGATATCATAACCGGAACAAATGATATATAAAAAAATCCTCTCTTAAAGGTAAAAGGACAGCAATCACCTCCATCACCACCCGATCGCGTACCTTAAACAAAGCTGAAAACTTTGTTTTGGGAAAGTATCCGTAGTTTTCATCAGGCTAATACTGAAAAAAATGTTTATATTAACTTCTTCAACATTTTCCTTTGTAAAAAGCTAACTAAATGGACTGTTCTTATGATATTCATTCTGTATTCATCGGACTCGTAATACATTGAATATTTTTGGACGAAGAAGTAAGTTGTTCTTTAAAACCTGGTCACCTCCATTTCTCGAAACCTAAGAAGGGCTTCTAAAATTTCCGTTCATTTTCAGCTGGAGTTGTTAATTCAATACGTCCAGAGTCACTAGAGCCCCTTAATGCGCAAGACCTTGCTGGCCACTTAAACGTATAGCTTCTAAATTATTGGTACAAGTTTTTCTCTATTTTCCTTCACATTTTTTCTTTATTTTTGAGTGTCCAGTTGTTTGTCTATATGCTTTCGATTTTTTTTCTTTTGAATAAGAGATTAACCTATATAATATATAACCTATATATAATATATATATAAGTACCCTATATATATAGATATATATATATATATATATATATATATATATATATAATATATAACATATATATATATATATATAATATATATATATAATATATATATATAGGTTATATATATATATAATAATATTCTGTAGGTATGTGGTGTGTTCGCTGAAATAAATTTTGCTTTACTCTTGTGCGTTAATTTCGGGGGGCTGCAGCCCCCTCAGCCCCCTGGCTACGGCCCCTGATATACTATTAAACATAATTATATAATATACTTTTATATTATATATATATATATATATATATATATATATATATTATATATATATATATATTATATATATATATATATTTTATTAATATAAGAAATCACTAACAATCTAAGACCGAACACAAACAATGTGTACTGAGATAATTTGATGAATTTAATTGTTTGTTTAAACCTATAACTTTGGACAAAAAAAAAATTGTATTATTTTAGCGTTATTTTTAAAAAAATTTTCTATGTTATAATATACCGTATGGATAACGTTTTCAATAGGTTCATCTTTTGTAGGACACTCGCATTCTTGTTGAAAGTGCAATATATGCCCTTTTTGCCCAGCAAATACACGGGCCCTTATATATTACATATATATATTTATAGTATATATATAATATAGTATATAATATATATATAATTATTCTTATTATATAGATATATAAATATATTTACATTATATACTATATTATACTATAATATAGTATAATATAATAGTAATAATAAACTCATATAATACGTATATTATATATATATATGTAATAGTAGGTTATAATAATATACCGTAATATATATATATTATACTATATTACTAAATAAATATATTATATATATATATATATTATATATATATAGGTTGGTAAAATTTATGTATTTTTTTTCATTCTGTTCATTTAATTCTTTCGTTTTTGTTTGCTCTTCGCAATTTTGGGGCCCCTTGTACGCTGCGTTGGGCCCCCCGCACCGCTGGGGTCTTGCGGGGCCGGTTGGGTTACGCCCCTGTAATAAGTAGATAGGACTACTCTAGACCTATAATATATATAATATATAATAATCGTTAATTATACATTTATACCTAATGTGAAATAATATATATATATATATATGATATATTATATAGTAGTAGTTTTACTCCTCAAACGTAACTGATTCATACTCATATATATAATACGTCTATATGAATAGTATTATATATTATATATAATACCTATATATAAACTATATATATATATGATATATATTTAATGATATATATATATAAGCTAATATTCATATATCTTAATATACAATATACTCATAATATATATATTTTAACTTATTATATATTTATTATGTATATATATAGCTATATAATTACTATAATATATATATGATATACTAGTATATATAATATATAGTATATTATATATATATATATATATATATTGATATATTATATATATACTATATATATATATATACTATTTATTAGGGTATATATATATATATATATATATACGATAATACTATAGTGATATATATAGTATATATATATGATCATTATATAATGTATACTATTATACTATATTATATTACCTATATATATATATTATATAATTATAATAAATAAGAATTATATATAAACACCTAACTATATATATTTATAAGGGGCTTATTAAAAGTTTGGAATGTGATACGACCTAATACTCGGAAACCCATCGAATAATCTTTGATATCCAAACATTGCCATATTAAATATTCTTACAAATTTTTGTAACCACGATAAATTCCTAATATTTGTCTTTTGGTCGAAGCCTTTCTACAAACACTCACTTATACATCTAATATTACTCTTCTTATGCTTTCAGAAATTGGTTTTCACATGTAGTCAAAATACTTTTCAATAAAATTTTCACAACTACGAATAATTTAATTATTACTCATCACTATAATAATCACAACTTACTCTTATATTATCATATATATATACTAATAATTATATATCATACCTCACACCAAATATATTAATTACCCTTAATATAAAATATCTATAATAAATAACTCATATATTAATATCCACTTAATATATATTCATATATATATATGGCACTTATCCTTCTAAAACAGGAAGTTATACCATTTAAATAAGTCTCACGATATCGCAAAACTCGCAAAAAAAGCAAAATCCTACATTGTGCAGCCCCAGCTTCAACTAGAATGTTCTGGTGTTAGCTCAACCAAACTCCAACCCTAGTATATTGAACGAGCGGAATTAGATTGCCAATCATGTTGATTAATAAATTTTTATCTAATTAATTTTATATAATGTTTAAATTTTAAAAATTAAAAATATAAATAAAATTACTTATATTTTTACTAAGAGTTGAAATCGAAGACCCAGACGGCTGCAGGACAAAGAGGGGTGGACGAAGTCCCACCGCGTCGTCCCCCGCTTGATTAGGTATCCGGAGAGATCCTGGGACTCTTTCCATCTTTGTCGATTTACCTCTTGCCCGACCGCGTCTCCCTAATCTCTCTCGTTTATTAATTAAAAAAAAGAAAAATAAAACTTTTAATTGGTACACATCCACTAATTCAAGCCTTGATAAATAATAAAAAATAAAAAAATTATCGATTTCAACAGAATTTCAATCCCGATTTCGGTCCATTCTGATCTCCAATCTGTGCCTATTTAAGGACACAGTTAAATATATATATATATATTAATAGTATATAATAATACATATATATAATATATAATTATAATATATTATAATCATATATAACTATATTCATAATAGGTTTTAAGTAATGAGTCATATAATACCTCCTTAATTAAATATAATTATTATATAATATAATTATATAAGTATATAATAACGATGTACTTATTTACTATAATATATACTATATATATTTTATGATATTATTTTTTCAGGTGATGGGCATCGAAATTAACATAAAAAAAAATTTTATGGCTTAAGCGATCACTGTGATACTAATCGATGACAATAAATTTTACTTATAGCGATACCAGATTACAACCGATACTACTGCATTACCTTCCTTTGGCGATACGATTTCCGATTTAACATGTTATCTTAAGATACTGTTAAGATTGTAAAGATATAATAAATTTAAAACGTTAAGTTTAAACTTATAAGGAATTGTAAAGAATTGTTCGAAATGTTAAACGTGTAAGTTTTCTAAAATATTGGTACAATATTATAATTAAGATAAAATTGATAAGCACAATTTAGTTAACCAACCCAATCTCAACATCCAATGGTATTTAAAATTTTTGCAACTATTTATTTGCGATGAAAATTTAGTGCAACATAATATCATGATAAATAAAGCAATTGTCGCATTTCTGTCTTAGGTTTTAATATTCAATGTAACTCTCTACAGTCTTTCTGACACATCCAATGCCTATATACATTTGGCCCATATGTGCGCTTTATCAAGTTCCGAGAGTGATTTAAAATTGACAAACAATAATGGTGATTATTATAAACAAAATGTCATAAATAATTAATTAAATATATTATTTTAATAATATATATATATATATAATATATAATATAATAATATATTATATAATATTTATTTAATAACACCATTAATAATTATATTGTTATTAATTATTATTATTTTAATATATTATATATATTATAAATTTTATATGTTTTAATAATATTTAATATAATATTAATATATATGATATATATAAGTAGTTATATAATCATATAATATTAATATATGTAGTATTTAAATCTCATTATATATATACTACGCTTATATAATAATTATAGCATCATAAATCCTAATAAAATATTTATATAAAAGGTTAATAATAATAATAATAGGGTATATAATATATAATATTATATTATTAAAAGATAAATGGTGGCATAAATAATATTACACGTATATATATATATATATAAATAATATAATACATTCAATATAATAAATATAACTTATATAATATTTATATATAATACTCCATATATTGATTATTTATACTATATATCCCAGTAATTCAATTCATTAACATATAATATATAATAAATCAATAAATACTTTAATAAGGTAATATTAATTAACTGGTGATAATTAGTATATAATATTAATGAATATTATATAATTATATATAAATTTAAATAAATTAAATTAATCTATTAATTTACATAATAATATTATCTTATGATAATAATTTGAAAATAAATAATTAAACTATTTCAATATACAATACTTTACTTCTCGACTTGCTTTTTTACATACATCATATGATATATACTATAATATATACTATAAGTAATACAGTAACAACAAACCCAGCGGAAAACCATCAAAAAACATAATAAAAATAATATAATAATATTATATTATATAATAATATACGTATAAACTTTCCATTAGTAAAACTGTTTAATGTAAATTATAATAAACTAGACAAGAGTGACCAAAACTGGTTCAATCCAAGGGGAGATATTGATTTCAAAAAGTAATAAATAAAGGATTAGGTAAAACCTGAAATATTGTCATACAATTTTACGCTTGATATTTTTCATTAATTTTTTAAAAAAATTATCCAAACCGTACTAGAAAATAACAATTTTCATCAAGAACAGTTATACTGCTTGCCATCCTATTTTAGGATTAGAATAGATATATAATACCTCTGACGCATCTCAATTACATCGTCAAGAATAGTCATTGCTACTGGTGAAACTTTAAGATAATAGAATTGGTAGTTGCAATAAAAATGTGGTGTTGTGATATTAAAAAAAAATAATAAAAAAAAAAAATAAAAGAAAAAATTATACAAAAAATAAAAAACATAGGAAACTGACGTAGAGATTCCAATGAAGAAATTTTTTGATAATATACATTGACATTGTATGTTTGTTCTTCGCTTCCTTTATTTTCCGAAATAATCTTTTAAAATCTTTATGCTATTTTATAAGATCCGCTCCATAAGAATATTGACTGCATTGACAGAAGAGATCCAGTTGATAAATTATATATTTAATCAAAAAATAGTCCATTCGAGCCACAAATTACATCAATTCTCTTCAGCCCAACTGCCCATCATCAATTTATACATAGATCGATAAACTGAAATTATAGGGAATAAACAACTAATTTATTTCATATGAGTGACAGGTCTTATATGAGAAATTTCACGACAGCATTTAATTCCTTGGACTCATTCTTTGTAACATGTATGCAAGAAAATAAGATTATATTGAATGTAACTGTTAATTAGGATTCTCCCACATATTATAATACTATGAAAATTCAATGTAGAATGTTTTGAAAAATAAAAAAGAAGCATAAAATATATTTGATATTTTTTTTAGATTTTATCGAATACAAATTAAGTTTCAAATAAACTTAAACATTTAAGTAGAAAACTCTTTCACGAAATAACATATTATGGAGTTAAATAACCCTATTGATTAACTAGGCCCGAGATTCTTAATACGATAATCTAGTGACTGAAGTTACAATACCGTAAAAGAGTAGAGCTCTCAATTATAATTATAAAGTGGGACTTGATCTGTTATATTATTACAAATCTGCTTTGTTAATGAAGGATTGAAGCTTCAAATTAAAAAAAGTTCTATAATTAACAAAAGTTTTCAATTAACTTAATTTATAAATAGTAATATATTAAAATATTAAATCATTATATATATAATTTTAATTATAATAATACTTATATAAATTATATATAATATATTCATTATATTAATTAATTATATTGATATTTATAATATTAAGTTATATATTTCAATATACTATTCATTTTCATGCAAATTTAAAGAGTTCATCTGAATCGGTATCTTTTAATAGATTAGTAACCATTGAGCTCCATTCTAATAGATGTAAAATGATATTCATTGTGCATCCAAATAAAAAAGAACTTAATTTACCATATTAAAATATTCTATAAATTAAATAATTCTATATAAATTAAATAATATTAATAAATAAATATAATTATATAAATAAATAATTAAATTAATATAAATAATAATTAACTTAAATAAATAAAAATTAAATTTAGAAAATTAAATATTAAATTTATATTAGATGGCAAATAAATTAAATTTAAAATTAATTAAGATTAAAAACGTTAGATTCATGAGATAAGTGAGAACGACCGAGCATTAATCTATTAATGCTTCAATAATAGTCTGCAGCAACTTGCTCTCGATGAATATAAGGATGTAGTGTTTAAGATTAGTTGGATGAAGTTGATTATATAATTAATTTCCAAAATTCAAATAGGAATATATTACCCTTCTTAAAGTAGTTTTAACATTACTCTTCATAGTAATTCCTATTCCATAATTAGATGGGAGATATATAATAAATATGGATACATATAAACTGAATGTCAACCCCATCCGCCCAGCGGCCCATCATGGTGCGATACTGATACACTCAAATACAGTTGTCCAGACACCTCCTTTAATACTATTCACGACAATTACTTCTTTCATTTCTCCCCCTACATCCCGCCTGAGTTGTGAAGGTATGGTATGTGGGTGTTCATTTGCCCGAAGCCAAAAAATATTACACACATCTCTAAATCCCGCACCTGACAGTGTTTCATTTCCCATCTTCGATCGAGGCCCTCAGAAGCCAACTCCAACTTAGCCCCTGATACATGATTGATCCTCTCGCTTCCGACTTCCAGCGATTGTCCGATATACTGCCACTCAAATGGTGCCCCTGTGGGAACAATCTTATAATATAAGTACCACGATGTTGACATATCACGCGTTTAACAAGTTTCTGAAAAGTTAATTCGCGTTCAATCTCCTGCTGTGATGTCCTGTGATCTCACCCAAACCCTTCTTCCGCAGTCCTGAGGTGCATTTACGTTTCCTTTTGATCCTTATACCTTTTTGCCCAGTTTAAACAATTCTTCTTCCTTACTGCCTCACATCTTTCCATACATTATCTTCCGCCCCCCACCCGCTTTTACTCTTTCTTTTTCCATCTTCCAGGAAAGGCCCCCCGAGCCCCCATACTCACTGCTCCCTGGCCTCAAGCCGAAATACAAATGGAAAGTTTCCTTGTCTGTGCAGTTCTAATTTTTCAATCGACTCCTCTGTCAATTATCTGTATAATATTCTGCGTTCAATTACAGAAATAGACACAATAAAAAAACCGTTAAGACACCTTGTCTTCTAGTTCCTACCAAACCTCGTAGTCGTGTGTGTTGTTTCTCCGTTCCTCTTCCTCTCCCAATGCTCCAACTCCCAGAAGTGTAATTCTGTACCATCTTGCTGGCCCTTCGTGTACAATGTGTTTACCTCTTTACTACGCACACCGCTACGACTCTCTAGTCAAAGTTGTTCTAATCATTCCTCGTTGATCTTCTCTCAATACTGTGATTATCTCCGCCTCTATTAATAACACATAGCATAGAGCTCACTAGCGGTATCAGTGACATCGACATCAGTTAAATCAGCCGTCTGCGAATGTTCTTCTGTTTTTTTGGCTAACCCTTTTTTCGCCTTTCGCCTTTGGCCAGGAGGTCAAAAAAGTCCAACCAGCCAATCCATTACTGATCACGTATTACACCTAAATATAATTAGTGATATCACTTTCACCACACCCAACCTTCTTTTCCGGTGTTATCAGGCGTGTGTCCAACAAATCCTTAAATTTAGACATGAAAATCACATACATGTGATATCAGACAGCAAAACTACTAGAGAATTCTATAGGATGCGTGTTTCCTATTATTTTTCTATGTCCTAAATAGTTTCTGTCTGGACTCTCCGTAAGCTCCCGTGCGCGGGTAAGATGAATAATAGTACCGCTCTACAAATGAGTCTTTGTATATGAGATACTCTAGTCCCAATTAGGTTCCCTCTCTAGTTTGTAAGAGGATGAGTATTGGCATTCCTCATCGATCTCTTTATTACCTTGTCTCATATATTCACAGATTCTACTCCATTTCCTCAATAATATTCGTTAGTCTCCCTCATCCCAAGTTACTTGCCCACCCGGACTTTACCATCGTCATATTAAATGGCGTCTTGCCTTTGGTTAATATTGACACCAAACGGTTACTTTCTTACTCATACCCGCACTCTTGCATTGAAATCTCCAATCAGCAATACAATACATCCATTCCTCTCTCTATTCCTTTGCCCAAATTTTATACCACTCTTATCTTTCTTCTAGGCATTTCCATGAAAAACTTGACTTCCATTTCTGATACGTTTCTACCTCTTACTGTAGGCAGAAGTAATTTAAATCTGATATTACCTATTTCTATCGATATATAAATAATCGGTATTATACTATATATTAATAAATAATTTATCAAGGTACTTATGTCAAAATACCTGTACAGTCTCCTATCTAATACTTTTTTCACTCTATTCATCAGGTATATTCCTAATCAAAAATAGTACCTGATAAAACAAGGCTGATAATCCAATGTATATAACGATAACCTAAACAATAACTTATATCTACTTATATATTACAGGGTTCAAGGTCTCCGGGTTGTCGAGTATGAGATTGGGCAGTAGGAGGTACTGTCGATCACCACACACCTAAGGTAATTTCTTTAGAGCTACAACGCCAGACTTAAAATTTACTTACATTAATAATAACAATTATGTATTGCAGCTAAATTTCCAATTTTTTCTAAATCGATCTTCCATCAACAAGATTAGTCTCCAATTTAATGGCAATTTTAGTAGTAATGCCACGTTCCTCTAAGAATTCATAGCATCTTATTTAACTGTAGGATGACCGCGATTCTATCGTGAGATAGAAGCACAAGCAGGAAGACCCAGTTTTTTGCCCTCCGAAGTGTAAGTTATATATTAACCCAAGCTGGAAGTGAATATCAAAACAAATATGCTAAATTAACGTCACCACACATCTCTCCTCTCGGATCGATAGCTCTCAGCGATTCTTTAGTTTCTTCATACCTTATTCTGCGCTCCACCACATTGAATCTTCTTACAACACATGTAAAGCATAAGATGAGTAATTTAGCGATACCCTTATTATTTATTAGTCTAACGACCCTCAATTACTTTAACATAAGATGGCACTGTACAAAGATCAGCAACGACTCGAATCTTTTCAGTGATCTACAATATTAGTGTAGGCTAATTTGCTCATATATAGTCTATAAAAAATGTAAAGCATAAGATGAGTAATTTATCGATACCCTAGAGAGAAGAACGCCTGGACTGTAATACGAAATGAATCCCTTTTGAACTCACCCACTACTCTGACTCAAAACTTCAATTTATTGTTCATGGGATCACTGTGTAGTGCCCAAATCACTTATATTCCTGGTGATATAACAAACACATCAAAAGCACCATTTATGGCACTATAATAAAAAAGAAGGTCCTTTTATATATTCTATCACTAAGGCACCTTCAACAAAAGAGATTTAGAGTAACAAATTTATACAGATTATTTCACATAAAGACTCACATAATGCTGCAGAAACTGTTGCCTGATATTAACCTTTAACAAGCAATTTGAAGCCTCAGATTAAAATTGGATTTAAGAATTATGATGTATTAACATATATCCCTGGGCCAAGAACATGCTTCAAGTGACAAAGATTTGCTCATTCGAGGAAATATTGCAGAAGAGCTTAAAATGTATGCGTGTGTATGAAAGTGTGGCAGGGAATTTACCTTCCCTGACTGAGAAAACCCTATTCTACATCCATTGTAAAGAAAAACTCGGCGCCTCTTCTGTACAATCCATCATTGTGTGTAAATTTATGTATTTTGAGTTTCGGAACTTGAAGGATTTTTAGTTGCAGTGATGTTACTGTGTCGTATTTTGGGAGATTTTTACACTGCTCAGCACTTTTGGCTAGGGAGACTGTCGGCAAATTCGTAAATGGGAAGGTCAAAAGGAGCTAAAAAGGAGTTAAAGCAGAAACCTTTAATTATTTAACAGCTGGAATTATAATCAGATTTTTCCAGGAGGCTAATCTCTGTGTATAGAGTGGTTGTAATTTGAAAGTTTGCTGGCAGCAGTTAAGACAAATGGTTTTAAAAAAAAGTTTGTATAATTTTGTGGCTAAGATGTAGTAGTGAATAGATGCTAAAAAGAATCTTGGATGATTGTTAACATTCTTCTAGGATTAAATTAATTACTTATATGAAAAGAACCTTAAAATTTGAATTTTTTACTAAATGTTGACACCTCGAGAGCTTTTTAATTCTTTTTCGAGAATGAAACTTTTCGAGAAGCCGAACCCAGGATCTTAGAAACAGTAGTTTAATTTATATATAGATATACTTGAAAAATCGAATGATTTCCAATAATAGTTCGGAAATAAAAAATAATTGCTTATTTACACTAAAATGTAAAGTTTAAATGAAATTTTTTTTTCAATCGCGCTTCGTGTTTGGCAAAATTTTCTTGCGAATGCGAGAATAACGAAAGAAGATGAAAATCGCAATATAGAGAAACACTTAGTAAATATATTGAAGCGAAACTGCTCCATCCAAATACAGCCTAATGTTTGTGTTGGACAGGATCGATGCTTCCGATTCCTTAATATCTGCCTACGATACTGCTATCGATAGATCATCGATATACAATAGGACGCTTCCAAGTTCCAACCGACAACATAGCATCTTGTTCCAAAAGCATTTCCGTGCCAACTTTTCTACTCATTTAAGTTAGAATTCGCCTCTTTTAACGCTTTACAGGTGAGTGGTGGTTCAGAAATACTTTTAATATACTTGTGCCAAGATTTGCATAAGCATAATTTTGACATAAGTACGAAGAAAATTGAATATAAAGCCCTGCCTTGTTGAGATACATATACTCTCTCAATCACTCACTCGAACTCTACTAGCTCTCAGACTCACTCCCACAAGATCAGAGCTTCGAATTACAAGAAAACTCGACTCTCAGAAAGTGAGGTAACTCCAGATTAAGCACAAGACTGCCGAATCTCGATAGACAAAAATCCAAGAAAGAAGATTTGAGGAAGTGAGGTAAGCATCGGGCAAAGTCCAAGACTATTCCTGAAGCTTACGAAGACAAGAGTATCTCAACAAAAGGGTGACTTTTGTTACTTATTTTGTTGAATAAATCATCGTTTGTTTTAAGATTTTTACATCCTCATCTAACTTATATAGTGGCCTTCAGACGGGAAAATCGACATTAATACTCTTTTCAAACTATGAAAAATTTGCAAAGAAAAAAAATGCTCGTATTCTGTTTTTAAAGAGGTGACATAATAAATAGATATATAGCTTTAGTTTACATTTTGAAATTGTACATTTTTTTAATATCCAAACCTGTTTCCACAAAATTAATAACACTTTTGCGAGGCCTTAAAATAGACAGTTCCCAACCCTATCCCGAAAGAGAATTTATTAACTGCACAAAAACCATTTTCAACCAAAGAGTAACGCATTTCTGGACAAAAAGCTACAATTTTGGGGGGGGATTTTTGTCTTCCCTGTTCTCATTCAAGGAATTTTTTTACTAAGGAAACATTTTGCAGGCAATTCTAGAGTCGTGGGAATAGGTTATAAAAATATGATCCCTCCAGACATAAGATGTATGATAATGTAATAGCTTTGAACTTGAGTATCTTAAGTTATAAAATAAAATGAAGAAAATGCATTTACACTCAAAAAAATATATACATTCACAGAAAAAGTGTACCTTAAAAGACCTTAATTAAAATTTAATAACCATCATTGTTAACTGAGGCTCAATGCAATGACATATATTTTTATTTTTATAATCGATCCTACAATTTGCAGAACGTAAAATTTGTAAATTAAAGTCCATTTAGACAATGCTAAAACGAATATACATTTTTATTTGGAAAATTGTTTTTTAAATAGGCATAATAAAGTTGGTAAAACAAAAATGCTTCAATGATTTAATGCTTTAATTTTTAGTATTCTCATATCATTTTGTCATGTGAAACCTCGTTTTCCATCATTAAGAAAAGTATTTCGGAGTTACTAAGAATAGTAAGAATTAAAGGCAAGAAGAGAAAACGCCATCTAGAAGAGAAGCTTTGCAACTTGTATATGAATTCGAAGACGGTAAAAATTATATAATTTTTTGTTGGTTGAAAATATTTAGCACGTAATAACATTTAAATTGGTGAAAAGAGAAAACGAGAGTTATTATTGAAGATCGCAACATTAAGGAAAACATAATTAATAAAATAAATCTATTTCATTTAAGTTTTATTAATTATTATAAAAGTTTTATTTAGGTATTTGAATTAAATTTTAAGTATTTTAGATGCGCTATATTTATTTTCTTTTAAAGAGTTTTCAACATATTTTAATAACAATATTGAAAATGAAGAAAATAGGTAAAAAATATTCTTAAAATTAGTTGCAATGCTGAGCAAGATGTCCAAAATTGCTGTGCATCGGAAAACACAAATTCTATGGAAGAAATTTCAAATTGTCATGCAAGTAATACAGTATAAATCTGTATATAACACGTTGGTACAGGGGCGCTAGACGAAAATTTTTTCAGGAGGACAAGGTAAGTCCCATATCTACAAGGGGAGTGCCATCCCCATCAAGCAATAACAAAACCATCATTTCGTATCGGATCTTTATTATACAGAAGATTTCAGTAGTATATATATATAAATGTGTGCAGGGAGGAAGGTAGTACCACCTATTATATATATTTAAAAAAAAAAAAAACTTTTTGCTAAATGTAAACATATTCTCTAGACTAAATAATCTGTAGTAAATGGTTTTAGTAATTTTTATTTTTTGAAAAAAACGCGAAATATCTGATTTTTTTTATTAATATAGGAATACATTTTAACGCTTCACAAGAAATATTTAAGAATTACTGCACAGTTGCGAACTGAATTTCTTTAGTTTAACAAATAAAATAGAATGAATTAGTTATGATACATTTAAAAAATAAAAAAACAAAACAAATGAAATATTACTGTTTTTTATTAAAAGTTTATAATTCGTTTGTTTTATCAACCACATAAGCCACATTCGTCACTCATGGGGTGATATTTAACTCAATTACTTCAAAAATGTTTTATTTTTGTTTCCACGATCTTTAAAAATCGTTTTACAAAATATTAAATAGAAAAGTGAACTTTTAAGAGAAATTAGTTACCATGTTCCCATCTTCCTGCTCTCCCTATTACAAAAACACTTCAAATGCTCCCCCTTTATTTATTTCATTGAAATAAAAATTTCGAGAAGATAGGTAACCTTTGACTGCAGGTTTTATTTTCGAAACTCCATCTGTGGAATGGCTTCCTCTTCCTGTAATAATTTTTACTTCCCGTGAGCCTGATGATTTTACCGATTTCAGAAACCTTTTTAAAAAACTTAGTGATTCTTGAATGGTCATGTAATGAAGGTCGATAGTTGGTACTCCATTCTGTTTAAATATAATATCGGCATAATTTTTCCTAACGAATATGAGGTCAACGGTTTCTGGATAACTGGATTCATGTGAATAAAGAGTGTTTGAAGATTAAAAAACATGCCAATAAGTAAGGGTCATCTATTGACCTAGGTGTTATTGGGTAAAATTCAGTTAAAGTTTTTACAGGAATCTTTAGATTCACCAAGTTCAACACTTTGCTTTCTTTTGAGTTACCATGAACCTTCACAGTGCCAACTGTTGCTACCAGCCCCTTGCTGCTCAAGCTAATAGATGTTTTTGAAGAGGTAGTATTGCTATGTTCTATCTGAAAAGACATTTTGACTGCAATCTTGGTTGATTCTTAACTTCAGAGGTAAGACAGTGAAGATATGGGCTGCTCCTTCATTGATTTTTCTCAGAAAAAGCTTTAATATAATCTGTATACATCATAGCAACATCCTTTTGCTAACTAGCTTGTTCAGGATAAAGCTTCAGATATTCTGCATTAGTTCTAAAAATATTATAGATCATATTGCAGGTCAATATTAAAACTGCTATAATTGTTCTTAATATCTATCTTAATGAAAAAGATAAATTCAATATAGTACTAAAAAATTCTATAAAATTTTAAAAGATCAAAACTATTCAAACTTAAGATTTTAATCAACCATAGAACTGAAAAGCTGTTCCAATGATTCCTCACATTGTCAATGATCTAGGGTTTCAACAAACACAAAAAAAGTATAAAAGAAATCTGGATTATAAATTTACAGGTAATATTTATATTTCAACATTTCAAAAATCTCAGTTAATTAGTTACAGTGAGAACAGCTACTTCAAGAAGTGTATATTTTTGAGCACAATAAATTAAATGTTATGATTTCCTAAGTTTCCAACCCAATAATTAAATTTGTCAGGTCCCTGTTAGGGCGCCATAAATATAATGCGTTATTTAATGTGTAGGTGTAAGACCGGCGGGGGGTCCAGTGAGTGAGCACATCGCATCCTAGTTATCTGGCGATATAGCCCTGTCGAGAAATACGGTCCCCAACCCTCGAATACTCACTCACGCCCTCTAGCTTCGCGCAGCTTTATAATAAAATAGCTCATCTATAATTATTTTATTTATAATTATTATATTTTATTTAATTTTTTATACTTTTCCTAATTAAATAAATTTTACAAGGATCCAAAATATGTATTTCTTTTTCTCACTGTATGACTATATTTTATAATACTGAATAGAAATACTATTAGGATATGATTTTTTTTTTTACAATTTTTTTTTTTTGAATTTATTATTTTATTATTTAAATTTTTATCCAGTCACTTACATTTTCCGCACCAGGATTCCAACAATGTATCCTTTATTACCTGTAACTATTATGTTAAGTTATTTTTATGAGATATTGGAATCGAGATAGTTGTCGCTCTAAACCAAATATTAACCTTATAATATAATATACTATATAGTATAAATATATATATTTATAAATAAGCTTAAATGAAAATAAAATAATTACTTATATACCGATATATTATATATGATATATTCTAATTATAGATAATTTGATAAATTGATAGTTGTCGCATTCTTCATTTCCTAAGATATCCTTCATTTATCTTACTTAATTTTCAAGTATTATTATCTACATCATTAGTTATTATATTTTATTATTCATATATAAATGTTATTAGCTATTAATTCTTTTTTTTATTTTTTTATTAATTTTTTTAAATATTCTTTATTGATTTGTGAAAATTGGATATATTATTATTTATTTATGTAATATTTAATTCTACGCTGCTTATAGGCCAGACCAACGTACCTGTAGAAGAGCAGCAAGAGGCGAAGTGTTCGTTGTTATTTCAGTTTTTTCTAGAAATGGAAGGTTAAATGAGTAATCTAAACACATTTCATCATATATCATTTCACTTTCTGTTTCAAATTTGTTTTAAACATAATTTAATTTGTAACACTGCTTTATTTGCATGTTTAATTTTTCTTTTCCATTCTTTATTTAACTTACGATGAAATTCACATATTATCACAATTTGTCGTTATGGTAAATATTTACTTTGGTGACATATATCAGCACAAATATTTAGAATGCATTACATATTTCACCTGACCCTTCTTATCTAGTGTTAATGGTTCTTGAACTGGTATATAATTAAATATTTCTTATAGCCGGATTATATACAGATTTTCATACATTTTATAATATTTTTGATTGTTATACTTTTCAGTATACATTTAATGTATTACAAGGTTTTAACTATTCTGTTCTTAACATTGATAGGTATCTATATATTTTATTGTTAGTGAGAGTAATTTCTTCCACTATAATACATTTTTTTGTATGTTAATAATATATCTATAGATATAGGATGTTCTATACCTTATCAATGAGTTAATACGCTATTTAGCCTTATTCTTATAGCTTATAATTAATACTTATGAATATATATTATACTATGCTTATAGATGTGTTCGAATTTCCCACATTATAATGAAATATGATCCATTTTTCGCTTTTTTATCTACTGCAAAATATATACATACAGATGATGTTGAGGGAGTGATCTATCACTTTTGGATGCCGCTTGGATATCCTGGAAATCCCTGGAATCCTGGTATACTTACGGACCACATGAGGTTGCAGAGAAATGAGATCGTATCCAGTTTCACTAGAGTACCATGTATATTACTCGGAAAACTATTTAATTTCATAATTTACTACGTAGTTACTAGGGAATTTTTCACTGGAATTGGGGATGTCTGTTTTATGGTACCTATTTGATTTTGAGAGAGTTAATCTCCTGGAACTGGAATATACTGAATAGTATTCTATTATAATTCTTGATGTACTTAAGTTTCATTTTTATCTGTAAAGCTTTTTACATATTTACTAATATATATGTTAATTAAAATATCTAATGCTTATCTTGTATTATATTTTATAGCTAATTCATTACAATTTATAATTATTTTCATATTAAAATTAATTATAAGTAATTATCTTAATGCATTTCTTTAAAGTATGTTATCTATATTATTCTTCTATTGTATTATACTATTAATTTAAACATGCCATTTGTCATTCCTTTGAATCCATTTATATTATTAAATATTTTCATATTAGAGACATAATGTATCCTAAAATATTTTAAATGATACTTTTAAATTACTACTCTTATTTAAATATCTATTCAAAATATGTATTTACCAAATTAATTATTATATTTATTATTTTCAAATTTTTTACTTATCGTGTTTGTGATAGCTAACTAATTCATAACAACGTAAGTAATAATTAATTATATCACTTCCATAAATTATTATATTCGAATATCATTACTAATATAAATCAATGTTGATTTATCCATTTTTAAACTTGTTATTCACTATGGCTACCTGTAATTGTATATTTAATTGGTCTTTTTAAAGATAAAATAACGTCACATGCTTACGAGTACGAGAAACGCACGCTCGACTATCCTGTAGCAATACCAGAACGAAAATACTATCCTGTCACTTATTCTCCACACCTCCCCACACAGTTACAGTCATTAAATTCTGGTGGTGGTTTATATATATATATATACTTTTCTTGTTATTTGTATAATCCTGGTAAGTAAGTATAGTATTATACTGTACTTAGAATATCCATTAGGAATTTATTTTCCATCTCTTTTACCTTAAGTACAAAATGGTTAATATCAATTTTTCATTGCTTCCGATGAACAACGTTTATGGTGCTCCTGTTTTTCATATTCTACACATTTCTTACATATCCTTAGCTCCTTTAAATCTTAGCTTTTAAATTTTGATATATCTTTATTGAGCAATAATATATATTTCTATCATAATATATCCAATCTATACATTAAATTAGCTCTATTTATTACACCTATTATTATTATATTGTTATCTTATCTTTCAAAAAATTATTCATATACTACTCTAATACAATTTATGGATTCAAATACATTTATACACACCATATTACTATATTTTTGTATTAATTATTTCTCTAATCTATTATTTTGGTCACTTGTTTAAGCTCTTCATTGGTAAACGTATATTATGATGGTAGTATTGATCCTCGCATCTTCATGCGTGTCATTACCCTACATATCGTTTAGATGTATCTCTACTCATCTCCGCACTCGGTCATGTCTTAATTTCTCCGGCGCGAGTTTACGCTACTATCGATTGTCACATTAGATGTCCACAATTCGTTATAATCTTAACGTCTTCAAACTCATATCTTGTTGCACAACGGCAAAATAGTGCCAGGCTATCACTCGACTATTATAATATCATGGTATATTAAATAGTAGTGAGTAGATAAGATATTATGAGTAGACATATAAATATGATTAATGAGGGCTATTGTTAACATATTGTGTGAAAGCTGGGTTGTAGAGGGGTGAACCTCATTAATCCGATGTACTAGAGCTGTAAATAATTAGTACAGACTTTTAAGTAAGAGACAATTAATCCATGATATGTACATAACATTATAACTTATCGTGAGAGTCATTATGATAGTAGCCTAATAGGCATGATATAAGGTTACACAGCACTATTTATGAGAACGTTCAAGTATTACTAAGGGATGGCTATATCAGAAGGGATGAGCCAATATCCACTGAAGTGTATTTATTATCCTTCTTTTACTTCTCACTAGATATAATTAACATTTCTATTATATTTATTTATCTATAGTATCCATCAATCGTATAGATGGGATTAGACCGTTCAGGTGTTACATTCATACTACTCATTCATATATATTCTCTTAAGCAGTTGAATTAACTCAATTTTTATATTAATGTTATTAATATGTTTCAGTTTTTCTTCTTTTATCTAATTAAATTATTTCATAAATTATTCCTTATTTATTTAATAATTACTAATATTTAATTATTGATTATTATCCTATTATTATTATTATTAGTATTTATTATTATTATTATTATATTTCCTTTAATCTAGCCTTTGAATACTCAGATGTTGTACATTTGAAATCTTGAGTATTAATAGTACTCTTAATAGTATCATTATTATTATTATTAGATTATTATTATTACCATGAGTTTTATATTTTATCGATTTCTTATTTTATATACTCAATATGCCAACTAACACATATTAACATATAGCTGAGGTCCTTATCATTCCATGGATCTTTATCAATATAAATGTTTCTTTTGCAAAATATATATATATTAATCTACTTATATTATAATATTTTTGAGGAGAAATAATGTTCTCTTATTTTTGCATTCTTCTCATAATAAGTAACGTTTTATTTTTTCTCTGACACTTTCTATTCTCGTATGTGTGTTCTTTCACTAGCAATGGTCTATTATTGTGCTCTACTAATTGTTCATCATTTGTTTCATCATGTATCTCTCTTTTACACACTTCATTATATCCTAAAAAATACTATATATAACATATTAATTACATCTATATTATATAGTATATATTATATTGGTGATTAATATCTACATTTCCGAAACTAATAAGTATGTTTAGGGCCATTATATATACTCACTATACAATAATTGTATAGTGTATATTACTACATTTTTAGCAAAAATACCTATTGCCCATGTACAACTTTTTATTCTATTATTTTACATAACAATTTTAATTTATTTATAAAATGAATTCAAATTAAGTAATAATTCATATTTAATTATGTTAGAGGTACAAGCAACGCAATACTACGCATAGCATTGACTAACGTCACCTCCACCACTGTATAATTACTAACAGATCAAATACCAACGTACTTGTTCAATATTTTCAAACTAATAAGAAATTAAATGTAATTATAATAAGAGTAAACTATATATAAATAATTACATATAATGAGGTGTGAAGAAGGTCACGATCACACTCTATAATTCAATAACTTACCTATTACCAAATCATACACCATCAGCTCTTCTAGATACATAGAAAAAGATACATCAAAAGTTCAGTGATACACAACGTAAGCAAGACCCAACCTACACTTAAGGATAATATTCACTCACTCACACACATAATATATATATAGGAATAGATACATACATAAATACATATTACACTAGCTTACTATAGAATTCCAGCACTATCAAATACATGATTAGAGAGTAGTATATGATCAGCTTAACTATATTTAAGCATTATATAGATGACTACTATATCTATGAGCATCATTTAATCATGATTATCATACATACAGTGAAAATAGAACAATAGTAACTTATATCAGTAAATCAAATAGAATCACACATAGAAAGGTAATCAAAAGAGCAAATCAATATTGAAGTAACAATTGAATACAGTTACATACAATTACATTAACATAGAATACTCGAGTAAAATATCAATAACATATACATATCAATACACAAGATTATATGCAAGTATTCACAATTAGGTATCAATCATCTGACTGAGTTTTCATACTAACTGACCACCTAAAGTACCACTATATGAATACTAAATAGCACTGGTTCGCGAAACATGAGAGAAATTTTAAGGCAAAATCTTGAGATAAGTTTATTAATTATAATGCTTTTTACAAAATACTAGCTCTATCAATAACATTATCTTTAAATTATGCATATATACAATGATTATATAGTCTATAGCCTTAATTAGGATTATTTATCTATACCCATATTTGTGATGAGGTATAGTTTTAAAAGTTACGTAATTTATTAATAATATTTCAGTCAGTCATTAAATTAATCCCAGTGGTATTGCCTCTGCATGTGTGTCTGCTCATCGATATGTGCTTTTTGTTTTGATTAGTTTGATACCCCCCTTGTTGCCATCAATAATTAATCTCATATTATTTTATTTTCAAGGCCACCATGTTTAAAAGAGTTAAACAAAACTGTGCAAGAAATAATTAGAGTTTTTAATGATAAAAGGCCCAGAAGTGAAGTAGAAGAGGCTTATGAAAAGTAGTAGTTCCTAGCATATAGCATATGAAAAGAAGCTCCAGTCTAGCCTATAAACAGAAGAAATTCAAGCCTGTCCTATGAACCCTAGGTAAAATAATAGCTTTTAGTTTCTTTCACCTATTCTAATTAAACCGTATTTAACTTTAACTATAATTTACTAACCCTTTAAAATATAATTAATTCCAGAGAGGGGCATATTATAATATGCTAGATTGAATTAAGCGCTTGGTCTTAAAGTCACTTCCAATGAGCAAAATCAACAGAAAGTCTAGCTAATAACAATTAATGCTTCAATCATTCTTTAGGTTACTTCTATATTATACATCATTACTTATATTATATATACTATTTATAAATTAATTATTCTGTAAAGCTCGAGACGTGTTAACTCGTGGAGTAAACAAAGAGTAAATGAAAGAGCTTAAAAAATGTAGGAAAAAGTTAATTAATATAGAAGTAATAGTCTTTAGACGGTGCAATAACAAATTATGGAAAGAGCCCTTATGAAATAACAGTTTTACCACATAATATTAATAAATATAACTGTCATTTCACAGAGATAACTATTTGTCATACCGACTTTAGGCTACTGACTGCAGTTCGTTAATCAACCATTAAAAGATAAAGAGATATTTCCTCACTGTTGAAAAAAGAGTACATAATCATTTATTCATTATGTATTGAGGTCACTAAAAGCTTTCGAAAAAATTAGAAGCAATTAATAAAGTAAGATACATTTTATTATCTTTATTTTTAAACTTACTGGCTATGAGATGAAACGAGTTGCCCCACTTACCCCCAGAACCTACCACTGGCGACCCCCGTATCTCCTCACAAAAACACTCCCACACACACTTTTCAACCAGTGCGAAGTGTGCCAATAGAGCCTCTCCCGCATCTAACATTAGATTCACCTTTTTCAATTGCTTATGATAAATAAATCCCATTTATCTCGCGCGAGTAGAGCCTTGCATGCTCGCTAAGATTATAAAAATCAACGATTCTTTATATATACTATCATTCATCAACGATTTATATTTTTGTATGATAAATTCATAGTTAACACTTATGTTGTTATGGTTCACGAGTCTTCGTATTATCAGGCAGCACTATAGACATACTAGGTACTATGACTGAACTACACACAATAAATATGATATAATACTGTATAATCTACTTTCAATTAAACCTTTACTCAGTTTATTTTTTTTTAACCATACAGCCTGTGTATTTTCAATAAACTTTAACTTGGTAAACAAACCGGCAAACCTACACTGTCTTAGGACGTATATTCCTTTTTTTTCGCTCTCATTTTCTAATTATTCTATTTTGATACTATATACATTCATCAATACGAGATTTTCCTAACTTAAAAGAGTTGATCACACATAAACTTACTATCATTTCTATCAACATCTAATTTACATCAACGTAACCTGTTACTCAAAATCTTCTTCATTTGCTTGTTTTTCATTACATTCATCTATTTTTATACAAATACGACTCATCTACTGTACACATATGAGTTGATAGAATATTTTTAATCACTTATGAGCTAGATTAATATTTAAAATCTAACATATCTATATCAATTCAATTTCATCAAATTTTCATTCTAAACTTTCGACTACACTCCAACATGTTTCTTTTGTTTCTTTTACATTCTTCTGGAGTGGAAGTATACCTCTATGAGACACATGGTGACCCAAAAACTCAACTTCAGTTCTACAAAGATGAGTTTTGGTACCACCATTAAAGTATAAATCAAATCTAAAAGACAAAAATATAACTGTATTTATATCCATCACAAAATTATCTTTTAGATCTTCATTTTTAATTTTCCATCAAATATTCCTCGTTCTTAACAGGTAGATCCGAAAACTCTTTCTGTGAGTTGATCAGGCAAAATATTTCCACTCTCCGCAGTCCCAAGCTACTTGTGAAGGGAAAAATTTTCTGTCTCTTTAATATATTGTAATTGCATCATCAGTTAATCCACTAATCATTTTGTTTAATCCCTACATTCTCTAATTCCTACTGTCTGCTGATCCTAATCGAAACTCAATCAGGATACACTATAACAAAAGAATTATGCCCACATAGCTTAACCTGCAAACTGTTATATTAATTTTATTTTTGTTATTATTCTCATTGTGAGTCTTCTAATTATATTTTATTTTAATAAATATCAGTATATTTCTTTACTTGTTTATATACTTCTATAATTATATTATCACATATACGCGTTATAAAAATATCTTTACCCTTTATTTTTCTTCCTCTAGCTGTATTATAACTAGGTACTAAGTACAAGTTTATTCAAGCTCTTATGTACAGTAGTTTATAATTCTGCTCACCATAAAATATATTCTCAATTGAATTTATTATTGATTTTTTCTTCTATCTGTTTATGTTATCTGTACAATTTTGTTATTGATTGTGTTCAATATCATATCTCTTTACTATACTACATTATCACAAACAAAACACTTTTTTATGTTAATGTTTTGAGTTTTCTTCTACTCTCAAAAAATAGCTTTGACAACTAGTTACCATTTTTTAATTGGGTTATTTAGTTTTTATTTATTTTTTTAAATTCAAAAGAATCTATATATTAACAGTTTATATATTTAAAATATCTCTTTGTTATTTCAAGTCTTTGTTCTTCTTCATGTCTATTCATATACTCACACTTTGTGTAGTTGATCTATTAATAATTTATTTTTCTTGTGCATAATATACTAAAATTATTTATTACATTTAACGCGTAAATATATATATTATTTAGTTGCATATCAATGGTGGTTTTAAAAATATTATTTCTTTTTCGACAAACGACTCTGTTTACAAATTGATTCTTTATAAAAATAATAATCAGTAAATCAGTAAATAAGTAATCAGTAAATATCACCTGTGTTATATAAATTCCCATCAATCTTATTAGAGAGTCGTAATATTCAGATAATATCTATGCTTTTCATATAGCAGTAAATCGTTAACTTATATATATGATGCAGACTGAGAGAGTCCAAAGTAATATTGTATGAAGTACTTTTTCACTATTTAAATATCGAAGTTAATTACACGAATTTATACATTCGTGCACAAGTGCAAATTCTCCGAAAGTCACATATTCTCTTGAAGTGATTCTCCATTCATCTCATTTCTCTTTTCGCCACCTGAATCTCTATCTACAGGTCTACTTTAGATTGTCTTATTTTGAGCTTTCTAGAGTATAACTATATCTGTGTGAATTTTTTGTATATCTCTCTATAATTCTCTTCTTTAAATTACTCTTTATATTTAATTTTTTTTTGCTACTCGTTGTTTTCTTCATATTTTCACTGTCCATTTATCTTAATATCATTACACAACTTAAATCCTAATATTCTATTTTATGCTCGCTTCTTTTCCATTCATCTTAAATCCTAAATTGAATATCTATGCTTATGTGTTGTTAATCCGTTTTTTCTTCTTCATTGTGAATTATCTCTTTCTCTTTTCACTTGCTTCAATAACTTAGTTAAACTGTGAGAGTAATATAATACTTATTCTTGCGCATTATATTTACCCACTATCTCTTTTCAACACATAAATTCTTAAGTGAATATCAATTACTATAGCTTCCAAATCAGTTACATTTCTATATTCAATTTGTTCCCCTCTCTCTTTTTCTCTCTTCACCTCTCTATCCATCGATGGCTACTTGCGCGATTATACTAAGTTAGCTAAACACTCACATACTCATCACACACACATTTCAGATATGTTATTTTATGCATACACATATTTTTGTTGATTTCAAGCGTTTTCTAGTGCATTTTTTATATATAGCTGTTTATGTTTTATTCATATATACAAGACATATAAATAATATGATAAGAATTAATAATATAATGACTAACAATATCATATTACCCTGCCTATTTCATAGATTAAGTGCCTTAGCATGTGAATTAATAGTGTTATTTAGAATATATCTTGACTCTATCTTTAGGTATTCCTTCATTCTACCCTTGATATTCTAGTTCAATTATTTTATATTGTAATAACATTAATACATATATATGCGTAAATCAGTAACAAATAAAATTTTGATATAACTTTAATTCAAATAAACTACTCTTTCTTCACTCATATAATATATAGTCTTCTCTTGTTTTATCCTATTGAGTAGATTTGAATTTGATATATGTTGATAATCTTATTAGTGATTTCTATTTGTATAATATTTTCATTCTCCACTAATTCTATTTTTAACTAAAATTCATATAAATATAATTTAAAAGAACTAAATTTTAGTTCTATATGTTTTGCATTGAGTTCTCTCAATAGTAAGCACGAGTAATAATAATACATAATATAATATCAATATTAACATCAAACTATACCTATAATCACAGTACCACACTCTGGCGCTTATAACCCTTTCCAATGATCTATTTGATTTATACTTATATCATATATTAATATATTGAATCATGATCTAAATGATCTATATAAAGGCCGTATATTAGTTAAATATCATAAACACAAAAATATTTATATATTTTATTATGTTATTATGTAACACTTTTAAAATCAGTTTTATGTTTTTAAATAAAAAATTATTATATAATATACTTATTTATTTTATTTTATATTAATACTGTTAAAATAATATATTTTATTTATAGCATTTTATAACCTAACAACCCTATAACTCCCTCTGCTCAGAAAGCAGCTAAACCTCAGTAATCAGCTTAACTCAACTCTCTACCCCCCATCCCACTCGTCAGACACTACAATATACATATAATGATCTCATTAGACCAAATACATACCTATAAAGCGTAATATAACACCACTCTATATTTAGAAGATATACAAGTCAGTAGCCACGATAGATCGAAAAGTTCACACCTTATATATTATTTGATTTAAAGTATTGAAAATAATATGTAAAGCTCCACTTACATGCATGTTGCTGATATCGTGCTTAACATTTACTTAAATACAAAGGATTTTCTGTCTTCAAAATCCTTTGCTGATAAAACTCCAGTAAAACAGAATAGAAATTTTTACATAGTTTATTTATTTACCACAGTACACTATTTTATTATCTTAGTTATTTCAGTTTGGTGTTGACCAAAAGAAGCGATTAATAACAGTGACAGAAGTACTGCTCTATAATCATTATCAAAAACAATTATCAAAAAACCTTGAAAACTTATAATATTGAAGCTCTCTAACCCAACGATTTTGTAAAAGATCATCCTGAGATTGGGGAAGAAAGCTTATTGATTCACGAGAGCTCACCCTATATAATATATATTATATAAATATATATATACAACACCCTTATATATATATACTTATACTTAATATATATATAATAGCCCAGTATTAAAATTATCCAGTATAAAAATATATATCTTAAAGATATTATAATACCATTGAAATGCACACCATTACTTTCCTTCCACTTCTCTTCTCCAGATCTCTCATACATATCACCACCATAACTATAAAATATGATAACAAACAGACCTTCCGATAGGACTTGACAAACAAAGACTATCAGATGTAAATCTATCTGATTTTTCAAATACAAAGAAAAATTTAGAAGATATTATGAGATATATATCCACCATACCGGGTAAATGCTGTGAGACATATCACACTACAGATACTGTTACTTCACTTAAACATGAGAAACACTGCAGTTGAATTAGTAGTACATTTTTTATAATGTATAGCCAACTTTTATGGGATAAAATAAAGAACAACATGTGAAAACTGAAGTGTGTCATTTCACAAAGTAGAGGACGTCTCCTCTTTCTAGAGGGAATAACAAGAATAAGAAAAAAGGGAAAGAACACAAACATCCATGACCTGTTAATCAATAACTAAGAGAAAAAAGAACATTGATTATATATATTAATGGCACAGCCACCTAAGGTGAGCCCTATTTTTGTACTACTATATTAAAGTCTATTTTATTTTAATCCTTTTTGGGCTTGTTATTGACTGTGGCTCAGTTATAAATAGCAAGGCTTTTTGAGTCCCCCTTTGTTTATAGTTTTGTTTATTTTTCGCATTGTGTAATAATAACTAAGGGAAGAGAAAGTTCTCTAGATTCTGTATTAATATTATTATTAGTTACTTTATTATTATTTTTAGGATTTTTATTATTAGTAGTATGTTATTATTATTATTATTTTTATTATTATTAATTATTATTATTTGTAACACCCTTGTGAATAACCACATACCATAAAAATAAAGAAAGAAAGATAATGCTTTAAAGTTTCTTCTTTTTTTTTCTGTGGAAAATTTATGCTCAAATGCAATTAGGCTTCAGTATTGAAATGAATACAAATAAGGCCAGTTCTGGAATGAATATAAATGAGCCCAGCACTGGAACCTAAAATGGAAAGTCAATTGTAATATCACATCAAACTTAACTTTATTTTCATTATCTTACATAGAACTTTTCATTTTACTTTTACTTACCCCTATTGGGGTTTAGATTTTTGCGAAGTTGTTATTTTGTACCGACTGTGACAAAATATGGTATTCGATGAAAGAACTGCAATATGAAAGCATTTAGGTGATTTGATATTATAATTAAGTATGCCTTACACTATATGCTCATTTAATTAACTAAGAAGAACTTGTGACTAAAAACAGTTAGAACTAACCTTATAAATCCTCAGAATTATAAGTATGAAAATGTTAATAAACAATAAACAAAGATTAATTTATTAAAGAGAACGTGTCTCATACTGGAATCAACTGAAAAATAACAAGTTCATATAATAATTTGTATAATGAAGTTAAAAAGTTATTTAAAAGTAAACATTTAATTAAGAGTCAGAGTTGGAAACCGCAATTTAAGTCAGAGTTGGAAAAGAATGACTGATAAATATACTTTATGTGATAAAGTAACTTAACTACAGTTGACGGGAGTAAAGTATATATACTAATATATATATTATATATATAATATATGATATATATCTATATATAGTATATATAATATATATATATATATATAATATATATATATATATATATATATATTACTATTATTCATTATTAATTATTATTACATTTGAAACCATGTAAAAGCATTTGAAGTTGTGACCCAAATTTGATGACTCTCCAACTTCAAAAGATATCATTTCTAGATCCAGACATAGAAAGTGCAGGGAAAACCCACAGAATAAAATATAAGTAAGCCAGTATCCACGAATAAGCAGATTTAGGTGCTCACTTCACTTTTCACATACCCATATTCTGGATAATGGTCAATTGTAGCTGTTATCCAAGATATATAAATCACAGATTTTTGATACAGTATTATTTTATCTATTTACATCTACAAGCGTGAATTAAAAGTTCGAAAAACCAGCGATATAGATTTTATAACTAAAAATTTAACAGCGAAACAGTAGGAAAAAATAAAAATAAAAATGAAGGTTTCTTTATTGACTACGATAACTAAAATGAATATACACAGTGCAAAATAAACAAATAAGAGGCATGAAGGACATTAAGAGTTCCAAAGTGGCTCCATACAGGAAGGAGTGGGATCACCTGGTATGAGTCTTATTAGTGTTCATCCCTTTCTGTAGATTAAGGCCAAATCATCTACAGTCACAGGGTAAGATTTTTCATTTTATTAATTTTTCTTCTTCGAAATATCACAATTAAACTGGGGGGTGAAGGATTAAAAACCTTTTACTGTGTTCGCACCAATCTATTGTAGTCTAAATCCCCTAATCTTTCCAACTATTGTTGGTTGCACTTGCACACTATCCCTTAAATAATTAAATTTAAAATGGCGCCTGAACAGGACTCGCTCATGAGAATATTTTTTCTTTAGAAAGCTCAAGATCTGAAGTTGAGCCAGAAAAATATCAGAAATGGACGATAGATATAATATAAAAAATAACAACACTGATATGTATTTTATTTTGTCAATTAATAAAATAAATTTTTTATTATTCTCCCAATTTTGTGATTATATAACTTGTCTAATAGTTTTTCCATACTGATGAATATAAGATAAAAGTAAGTGACACTAGTTTGTCCTCAGTTTACTTCTTTTTTGTTTTGTTATATATTAACTTGTTTTCATTAGAGCACTAGGTTATGAAGCATCCCCCAATTTACTTGCCTTCCTTGCCAAGGAAGGTAATATGGACAATAGAGTCCAATTACCATTACAAATTCTCAGGTCAGATCGGAAGATGTTATTTCAGCTGATAAAGTCAATGACATTATCTCCACTTTACAGCATAGAATGACAGCTATCCAAAAAATAAATGTCAGGTGATTTCAGTTACTACTGATCCTGGTGCATTATTGACTTATGTCCCTATTAGTCCAATTTTACCTCTACCATTGGATTCTAACCCAGAAACTTCCCTAATGGTGTGTTCTCCTGTAAAGAACATTCCTACCACTTTCTATCCTAATTACATAATAAATATTGACTGTATACTATTGCAGACTGAGACTAAATCTATCATAGCTCAGAAACTATTTTTTTTAACACATTCTAATGCAATTGTAAATTCCACCACTAACGTGAAAACTAATCCTATACCATCTGCAGTATGATTGGGTCTGGTTGGGAATCTGAGAACTATGAATTTTGATCCTCAAAATGATTTTCAAAATAGGACACAAAATAACTTTTTCTAACTCTCAGACAGATATAATGTAACAACAGATTTTATTATTGTCGCAAGCTGTCTTAATATTACCAAGAGTTGGTGAAAAATTCATAGAAAATAAAGGTACTAGGTCCAGGCAAGAACAAGTATAAGGCTGAACAAGAACTACCTCAATACTTCACAGACTTTGAGGTGTACTGCAAATTTCATTACTCAAACACCCAGTCTCAGTGGTTATGGTTATCAGATCATCAATTAGAAGGCTCTTTCCTTCAATTGTACCTCATCATTTAGCCTGACTGGAATCACTCTCTTGTAAAGGAAACTTTACTGAAGTGGTACCATCATCATTAAGGGAAGCGGAAGAATGAATATAGACTAAGTATACCACTCTGCTTGTAGATCTGGTGAAAGTGTCAGGATGTTTGCCTTACGACTTAAGCATTAGCAGGAAAGGCATATCACAGGATACATATGCACTAACACGATTCTAATCAGACAGCTTTTTCTAATTAGTCTTCCTACCTATGTAAAGAAGCTCAGGGAGTACTAAATACAAGAGACATATCCACATCAATATTCCATAGAATAGTAATCCTTGCCAAATTCAAAAGGCTGAAATTTCTAAAAAAAAAATAGGTTTCCAATATTCGCAGCAGAACACTCATCAAAGTGAAGGAAATAATGGATCTAGGTCTTTTGGGCACAAAAAAAAAAATCAGTCCCTTTGGGTCCATTAACAATTTCATTATGTAGAAGAGTGTGAAATGAAATTCCGAGACAAGAGTTGGAATGATGAAGGACTTCATTAATTAGCAACAAAACTGGTCCTGCAAACATATATCGGAATATGAATGGCCAATTATATTTTCATTTGTAGAAGAGGTTATGACATGATTTTTAGAAATGGTTAATGATATATTTTTAGGCATGGAATAAGTGAATTGAAGTATGAATGAAAATCTTCTCAGTACTCTAATAGATGTGTGCCTTAATCTACAGGCAGAGACGGACACTTATCGAGCAAGTGCAAGATGATCCCACTCCTTTCCAATTGAGTCACTTTGGAACTCTGTCATTCCAACCATTTTGCATTGAAAAGGAAAATCAACATTGATTTGTTCAATCAAAAATGGGCATAAGGTTAAGAATTCCAAAATTTTCTTACAAATTTATTGAAATTATACAAAACAAAAAGGAACAACGGCATACTATCTATATGTGGTTTTTCTAATATTTATCTTTATTTAATTTCTGATGCTAATCTGTCTTATACAAAAAACTTTGACTGATTTACAAATCTCGGAAATCAACCTCTGGTAGATATGACACCGAATATTGGTACGTGAAAAGTGATGTGGAACAAAGGGTCGTCGAACAGGTACTAGATGTTTAAAATTACTATATTTGTTATTCTTTGTTTTCCCTGCCTTTTCTGTGTCGGATCTAGAAATGATGTCTTGCTGAGTTGGAGTCATCAATCTGGGTCAAAACTTCCAGTCCTGTTGAAAATAATTAATATAATTATAATAATAATACATAATATAGATAATATATATAATAATATAATAATAAAGTATTATATGATAATAATACTAGATTGCTTTTGTTGTCTTTTTTCTTTTCAGCTTGCGTTGGCGAGAATGTTTGTTTTTGCGATCTTTGGCTAGATCAAAGCAGGTGAATTGATTTGTTTGTTTAGTTTTTATATTTTGTACATGTGTGGTTTTTGTAGACCATTTTCGTTGAATAAATATAATAAAAATATTATTGTTTAAAAAGAAGTGAAAACAATAAGGAAAACTAGTGAAGGATTATAATGATTTTGTCTTAAATATAAACTTTAGAGTAGGAGGTGAAGGTATTGAGCAGTTTATTTTAGAAAAGAAAAGAAAGAAGTAAGATCAAAAAGGAAAAAGGCAGTAGGGTATCAAGGTAACCGATAGGTATATAATTAAGTAATTATTGTTCATTGCAAATTTTTTTTTTGTTTTTGGGGTGGGGATATAAAATTTATAATTGGTATCTGAAGGGAAACTCTGTATGGCTGAACTGAAGCAGCTGATTTATAATTTTTCGGCTTATTCTATTTTACATTCATTATATATATTTGTTATTCATATATCTATGCTTGACTCTACTGCCTTAAATAAAATCTAAACTCAGTGGAGTCACTCAACCCAGGATAGTACTTGTAAGTAGAGCTTTATTTATTTTTCAACTGCTTAGTAGAGGCGTAGTTGCTCAGGCCTAAGTAGATAGGTTTTTTTTTTTTGTTTAGTTTTAAAGGATGAGTCTAAGGAGGGTCTTCAAGAAGCGTGGTAAGTGATATCATCGAGGTCATAGAGAAGAGAGAGTTGTGTCAGAACTTTTTAGAAGGTGACAAGTGTGACAGTTCCTTCCTGCAAGGGTTACCCCAGCAGATGGTTTCCTCAACCTCATCTTTCTTTTATTAAAGTCTATGTTATTTTATTGATTCATTACTCTTCCCTATAATCAGGTGGTAAGTTGGGTCGTTTTGAATGATTTTTTTGTAGCTGGATAATTTTTTGTTCTAATTTCACATGTAAATTAATTTTTGCAGACTAAATAATTTTGGAAAGCTTATATTGAGTTGTTGTTTTTAGTTACTTGTATTATTTTTGTTGTTTAAAATATTCTAAGAAAGCCTCGTTTATAGGTCATTCAAGTCTCCAGGAGAACAGTAATGAGGAGCTCTGGTAAGTGTTATTTTGAATGACTATTACATATCTCTATGTAAACTCGTTTTAAAACTTTCTCTCTATCTTTTTTTAAAATGTTCACAGGTCTTTTCTTTTCCCGATTTGTTTTTGCTTGTGCCTGAAGATGTGTTTTACGGTAATATATATTATATATTTAATATATATATATACGTATATATATATAATAATATATATATATATATATATATACTATATATATATATATATATATTATATATATAATATATATATAAGTCATTATATTAAATAAGTATTTTATTATATTATATTTATTATACTATATAATATTATATATATATATGATATATATATATGATATTATTATTATATATATATATTATAATATATAATTATATATATATATATATATATATATAATGATATGTTAGGCCTTTATTATAAATTTATTAGTATAATGATGTTGATAAATATAAATATTATATATTATTTTATATACTGATGATATTACTATAGGTTTATATATAGGTATATTATAGTATATATTAATAATATACTTATTGTATATATCATTATATCATTATATATTATATATATATGTATTATATATATATTATATATATATAAATATATATACGGTATATTATGTACTATATATATATGTATTATATACGGATTAACTATATTACGTATTATTATTTGTTCTCTTCTATATGATTATATATATATAATAGTATATATATATATATATTAATAACTATATATATAAATATTTATATAGTATATAAGTATATAATATATATATATGATATGATAATTATATATATATATATTATATAATATATTTTTTTTCTTTTATTACTAATTATGAAAGAGTGAATGAGGTACTGCCTTTGGCATGTGTGAGAGAAGATGTGGTTGGAGGCTAAACAACCACTCATTAATACCAAAATTGATTTTGCTGACCTGCAGTACCAGCGCTGCTATTTGTTAGCAATCAAAAGTTTTTTCCTCTGAGAGACCAGACAAACTATTTTTGAATATTTGAAAAAGGACTTGAATGAAAACAAGAAGGAGATAAGTCAGTTTACTAAAAGGTAGTTTATTTTATTTGTTTTTTATGTTTAGGCTTCATTTTCTGTTTATTGTCAGTTTAGCTGTAGAGTCTAAGTTTTTTTTGTTGGGGAGGGGCTCCAGGTTATAGGTTCTTAATTTATTGCTGCCCTCATGGGTGCCCCTAACTTTTTCTTTGTCCGGAGTTAAATCCGTGGCAATAGGAATGATTCAGAGGATTATGAAGCAGGATAAACAAAAAAAAAAGTACAATGGTGATTAAATTTGGATGGAAAAGATTATGAGTGTCCTGGAGGGGAGGTGTTAATGAGTTTAGGAAGAAAAGCATTTGAGTATGTAAACAAAATTGACTTGGAGAGTTTAAGTAAAGAAGAAGGGGTATGAAATAACTTTTTCTTTGTCCGGAATAAAATCCAAGACAACATACACTTTGGTGCCCGAACAGGGATAGCTTTGAGGTGCAGAGAGGAAGTCTGCGAAGATAGAGAAGTATGAAAAGTTGCTAGAGGAGAAGCAGAGGTTTCAAGAGCTGTATGAAGGTTTCAAGAGCTGTATGAAATGGGGAGAGAGCAACAAAAGAAGTTGGAGGAAGAGAATACAAAAGAAGGTAGAGGAAGAGAATACAAAAGAAGGTAGAGGAAGAGAATACAGAGTTGTTTCAAAAGTTGGAAAACATGAAAGAGCATGAGGAAGATGGAAGTCGAAATTAAGGAATGGTTTGCATGTCTTTAATCTAAAATGGGTCAAATTAATTTGATTGAGGAAAGACTGAATGAGACTAGTTTCCATAATGGTCAGGAAGGAGTGGTAGGAGGTTTGGAGATCGTAAATAGAGAGGGTAGAAAAATGCTTTCAACTCCCAAGGATAAAAAACCTGACAAAGAGAATATACTCCTAAAAGAAGATAGAAAACCAAGTAAGAAGCAGATAAGAAGGAAACAAAGAAAGCGGAAATTACTGTATGTATTAGTGCAGATGATTCTTTATATAGTGAGAAAGAAGGGCAAGATAAGAATTAACAAACGAGTTATGAAGTCTGAATCTGAGAGAAAGTTCTAGTGTGGAAGTGCATAAGGGAATTTTAATAGGAGGTTCCTAGAATAGAAAAATTTAATGTTTTTAGTAGTAGATGAGTTTGAAAACAATTGTAGGCATTAGTACCCAGATCACCCGGTTTATTGACAAAAGAGCTAGAGGAGTGTATGAAAGGTAGAATTTTAGAGTTCTATAAGAATGTAACTAGTGTGGGTTCAGTAAAGCATGAAGTGGTGAAAGAATGTGTATGTGATCAGGTGGTAAGAGGAAGCATTAGATTTAAGAGAAGGGATGATTTTGAATAAGCAAGAATAATGAAAAATGATAATTTAGATAGTCATGCTCATAGGTTAGAGACACTGACAAGTAAGAAGTATGGAAATGAAGGTATAGCTGAATCAAAACACTTGTAAGAAAGTTTTAGATACTGTTTCAGAGCAGGTGGCTGAATCGTTTTACCTGAAAAACAAAAAAAAAGCGTTTGGGATCTGACAGGTTAAAGAGGGAAGAGATTTTAGAAATGCTTGAAAATAGACCATTTGATGAGGAAGGGAAATATTACCCAAAAATTAAGGACAAAGTAGAAGTACAGATGAAGAGGAATGTTAGCCAGAGTTGGTATGATTATCGGGGTGAATGAGAAAGGAAACACCATGAATGCAAGAACGAATGCTAGTGTGCCAGTTCACAAATCTTATAGGGATGCTGTAATTGATCATTCATTACAAGATCTAGTTACAAGGGTGGTTAGGCAGTGTTTAGAAGAAATGAATGTAGGAATGGAAGGTAGGAATTATAGAGGGCAAGATAATGGTAAGAATAATAGTGGAAATGTAGCTGAGAGACCCACCGTATATTATAGGAATGAAAGAGAAGCAGCTATGGGACAGAGGATGCAAAGAATGAATGGAAGTGAAGGAAATGTGAAAGAATGGCAGCAAGTGGGTAGTAGTTATTGTAAAAGGCCTGGCCAAACAATAGCTGCATGCAGGAAGAGAATAAGATCGTTTTGGATGTGGTGGTGCAGGACACTTTGTGTATGAATGTATGAATCCTAAGAGTAGATGTTTTCAGTGAGAGCAGTTGGGGAATGTCAGAAGGTATTGTCTGAATCTAAGGAATGGGGGTCATCCAGGGGTCACCAAGAATGCTAATGAATTATCCAATGGCTGGACCACCAGTGCAGCAAGTTACTCCAGCAATTTCTCAGAACCCACAGGTGAGTCATCTGATGCCTCAGTGCTAACAAGATTCTCAGCAAGAAGAGGCGGAATGTCAACTGGCTACTGGGTCGGGAAACATGTAGGTGTGGGGCCCAACTTAATACAACTGAGACTGAAATTGACCTACGGGTTATCAATTATGAATATTTTCTTTGGAATAAATGATGGTATAAAGCCTAGTCATTGCATGAGTGTGAGAGCGAAAATAAGAGGAATAGAAGTTAGTGCTTTGCTTGATAATGGGTGTGATAAAATCTAATATTTAGAGATTTTTGATAGAGTTCAGTTGTGTGGGGCCAAGTTGAGATAGATGGGGAACAAATTAAAGGACTTGGTACAGTGCCTGTTAGTATTTTGAGCTGTTTGTGAAAGAGTAAGTATGGCTGGAGTTCCTATGAAAGAGAGTGAGTATTTTGTATTGGATAAGGATAACAGTAGCTATGATAAGATTTTAGGGGTGAATTTTCTTAAGAAAAATAGGTTGATGATAGATCCAGCAGGAAGATATATTAGGGGTAAAGAGGGGAAGAGTGGGAAGTATACCTAAAATCCCCAAAAACAAAGATCAAAAATATTTGAAAGATGTCAAGTGTATGCAAGTGAGAATGTTAAGTTTGATTCAAATGAGCCTAAGAAAGTTAAAGTTGCATGGAAGAATGATGTTGGGGAATGCATGCTTGCAAGTCCAATGGTTATGTTAGGTGGTAGATGTGCTAAGATGAAAGTTAAAAGAGTGGCTCATGCATATGATGGAATTTTAAATGTAGATGACTTTTGTTTATGTGCAAGTGAGACCAGATAAAAGAGGTCAGAAAATTAGAGCAATTCAAAATGGTGATCCCTGTTGGGACAAACATATACAGTTGTAGGTGAATGTGATTTGTTCAAAGACTTAGATGAGGGAAAGATATTAATGCTTTGTGAGTAATGGTGTCAAGGGATCACAGTTGCCAAAGGATAAGGAATGGACAAGAGAGAGGTTGCTGAGTGAGTTAGATATAGGAGATCAGTTGACCGATAGGGAGAAAGAATGATTGACACTTTGTATGAATGTAAGCATGTATTAAGTAAGGGTGATGGACATTGGGAATGCAAGGTTGCCTGAAATTTGAATAAAACTGACTGATTCAACTCCTATTTACCAACAACCACAACATTTCCCAAACCCTGTAACTGACGAGATTTGAAAGATGTCAAATGTATGCAAGTGAGAATGTTAAGTTTGATTCAAATGAGCCTAAGAAAGTTAAAGTTGCATGGATGAATGATGTTGGGGAATGCATGCTTGCAAGTCCAATGGTTATGTTAGGTGGCAGCTGTGCTAAGGTGAAAGTTAAAAGAGTGGCTCATGCATATGATGGAATTTTAAATGTAGATGACTCTTTTGTTTATGTGCAAGTGAGACTAGATAAAAGAGGTCAGAAAGTTAGAGCAATTCAAAATGGTGATCCCTGTTGGGACAAACGTATTCAGTTGAACATGAATATAACTTGTTTGAAGGTTTAGATGGGGAGAGATATGAGTGCTATGTGAGTAATGGTGTCAAGGGATCACAGTTGCCAAAGGATAAGGAATGGACAAGAATGAGGTTGCTGAGTGAGTTAGATATAGGAGATCAGTTGACTGATAGGAAGAAAGAATGATTGACTTTGTATGAATGTAAGCATGTGTTAAGTAAGGGTGATGGACATTGGGAATGCAAGGTTGCCTGAAATTTGAATAAAACTGACTGATTCAACTCCTATTTACCAACGACCACAACATTTCCCAAACCCTGTAACTGACGAGATTGAGACCCCAGTGTGAAGAGTTAGTGAGAGCAGGAGTTTCACAAGAAAGTAAATCACCATGGAACAGCCCAATTGTACCTATTCAAAAGCCTAATGGAAGTTTGAGATTATATATAGACTACAGAAATGTGAATGAAATAATGGTGAAAGATAGATTTCCTATGTGCATGATTTCTGAATGTGTATATTCAATGTATGGGATGAAAGTGTTTACAAAGATGGACTTGGTTAGGGGATAATTAAAATTAGTTTTGACAAGTCTGCTACATTTGTAATAGCTTTTTCGACGGCACGAAAGCATTATGAAGGGAAGCGATTGTCTTTTGGGTTAGCGAATGCACCTGCAGCATTTC
>JABUQX010012857.1:0-15000 GCA_015478945.1 Trachelipus rathkii | reverse complement strand
TATATATAATATATATATAGTATATATATATATATATATATATATATATATATATATAATATATATATATATTATATATATCCCCCAAGTAAAGACATGGACCCTGGCTGTTAAAGTGAAAAACACTGCGTAAGTGAATTAAATTTTTTTGTGTTATGTCACAAGTGCCTGCAAGCAAAAATTACTACTACTGTACTAATATTATATATTTAAGTGTGCAATACACACTAAATATTAAAACAATGATATACGAAAGACAAAATTACACAGGAAATTTATCATTTGAAAAGTGATCCACTTAAAACAGAAAAAAGAATAAACAAGTTAATCTTTTAAGTATAAATATTCTTATTTTGAGGATGATACCACTTCTTCATCTGACCGTACGATACAAGTGGATGTTGGCAATCTGCATCATCTGAATCTACAAAACAACCGCCTTTGCTTTGCAGACGATGATAGTGATGTAGTTGGTGTAGAATCTGAAGTTGATGACAGGCCAGACGTTTCAGTTGGAATGTTGTAATGGTTGCTCATATGAAGAATTGACAACAAATAAAGACGGAACAAAGACTGCAGTTTTCCTGCTTTTAACATTGCAATAGCATTTTTTTATGACAGCATTAACTTTTGACCAGTCTTGCAAAGTTTGTGATCTATTTTGGTGATTAGCACGTTCATTCGTGCTGCCTTTCCTTCCGCACAACACTGAATAGTTAAAAGCGCCGTTATTGTGAACGCCGTTAAGCGAGTAGCTGTTATTGCGAGGTGCTACTGTATATATATATTATATATATATAACCTATATAATATATAGTATATAATATATATAAATGTAGATATATATATATATATATAATATCTATATATATATATATATATATATATATATATTATATAATAATATATATATTATATATATATATATATATATATATATATATATATAGTGCCCGCAAAAAGTATCCAATCACCTTTGAAAATTGAATTTTCTACATAAACTGATAAATTGGTATTTACCTTGTATTAGTATTTTATCATGTGTCCTTTAGATTTTATGATGTTTTGGCATTGATTCAATCATCTTTTGGCAAAGTTCCACAATTATTTTAGTGCACCACACCATTCTGGTGGCATCTTGTAATTTATTGACTGAGCCAGTGTCAGAGAATTGAACCACTGTTTTTAGGATATTCCACAAAATTTTCAATCAGATTGAGATAGGGGTTATTTCCAGACCAATCGAGCACATCATATTTCTTGTCTGCAAGCCATTTTGTTACAGATTTGGCCTTGTGAAATGGTGCACTATTGTGCATGAAAGTGTGTTTGTAGAATCTCCATTGCCATTGGAAGTTTTCCTTTACACTGCCAGATACCGTGAACCATTCATAGTTGTGTTCTTAGGAAGAAAATATAGGGTTCCACGCCCATAGTAACCGAAACAAATCAAACTGTGAGTGTTTTATTGTCTTAATCGTATGTGTAGGAACCACCCTATTTGAGCCAATAAACCTCCAAACCGTTTTTAGGCAACTCCCAAAACTCAAAAGTGTTGATTCATCGCTAAATAAGACTTTCTTCCAGTCTTCAACAGTCCAATGTCTGTCTTTTTAGTTTCAAAATGAGAGACGTTTTTTACATTCCTTTCGTTAATGAATGGTTTCTTAGTTGCATGGCGAGATGGTAATCCGAGCTTCTTTTGGAACCGCTTCTGAATAATGTGTTTAGACACATCAGATAACAAATTAATCATATTATACTTCACTTCTTTCACTTTTATTGTTATGTTATTGAAAACTAAACGCCTCTTAAGTTAGCAAATTTGTTTTTCTCAGTCTGCCACTTTGCTTTTTGGTGACGGATGTAAAATATCCGTTCGCTCAAGAGATCCATAAATTTACTATACTTTGGATATGTTCAACTCTTTTTGTCATTTCCCTCTGAGATTATTTACAAGTATGTAAAGCAAAGACGACTATAAAGAAGCTAATTTACGAGTCCGTTTGAAAGTTCTCATATAAGTGTACAAAATAAAAGTTAAGAGATGTCGCTAGAGCGAATAATAACTGATATGCGACCTTGAAAATTATACTTAATAAATGTAATTTTCAAAATTGATTGGATACATTTCGCGAGCACTATATATATATATATATATATATATATATATATATATATATATATATATATATATATATATATATATATAATATATATATATAATATATATATATATAGTATATAGTATATACATTTTATATAGTATATATAAATATATATATATCTGTATATATATATATATATATATATGATATATATATATATATATATATATCATATTATATATATATATTATATATATATATATAATATATATATATTATAGGTATATATTAATATATATTAATATAAATAATATATATTAGCTATATATATATATATATAATAATATATATATAATAATAAATATATATATATATATATATATATATATATAAATAATTAATATATATAAATATATAATATATAGTATATATATATAATACTAATTATAATATATATATATATATATTATATAATATATATATATTATATATATAAATTATATATACTATAAAATGATATATATATATATATATAATATATAGTATATATATATATATATATAAATAATATATAAGTAAATATAAAAAAATTATATATACTCTTATATATATATATATACCGTATATATATATATATATAAACTATATATATATATATTATATATATATATATATATAGTAGATATATATATATAGTAATTATATATATATATCATATATATAATATATATATATTATATATATATATAAGAGAATATAGAAAACTTTTCATACTATCATACTCGAAGAATATAAAAGATATTCGTTTAAAAATAAGTTTACAAGAAACGAAAAGCTCTAGTTTTTTAACATTTTAATCTATTTCACTTTAACAAAGCATAATAAACTTTAACTTATTTTGTATAAATTTTAATGAAAAATTTCTGTTTATTACAAAAATATTTCATAATTATTTTTTCCATAGGCTGACAAAAATTGTGTTGATTCATCAAAAACAAATTAAAATAAAAACAAATGTAACATTTAAAACGAGATTCAAAATAATTAATAACAATAATTAATAATTAATTAATTCAAAATTATTAAAAACTCTTTACAAATTCTTAATACATGAAATCAAGAACCGAGAAAAAAAAATTTTTTTTTATAAATTTAAATTATTTGAGGCAATTTGTAGTTGTCATTCAAGGAAATTTCCTGCTCCGGATCCCAAATTGTAATATTTATTTCTGCCCAAAATGTTTCTTTAGCTCATACCTTGAGTAAAACTTGGAGCTCCGAGGTTCCGACAACGTCCTTCGATCTCGAAGTTCTAGTTATAATAACATTATTTTAGCTGATTTAATGATATCGAGTCATTTTCAGCAATAAACGTTTAATAAAATTAATAATAACTATTAATCTATACATGAAGTTTAAATAAATAATTACTACTCAGATTCTAAATTGAAAGCAATTCTAAAATGCTTTTGAAATATAGTGGATAAAAAAATTCAACATTATTTCCACTGGCCATTTTCACTTATAAAGAAACGAACTTTCAAAGAAGGAACATCTCTGCATAAATTAATTATAGCAATAAAAATATATATTTATAATTGCTTATATATGAATTACTATAAAATTAATATTTCTTAAATAATTGCTTTTAAAGAAAGAAATGAAATTTTTTCTTCTGAATAGACCTATGAAAAAAAGTCTTGCAAATATATATCAATTAAAAAAAAAAGATGAAAATTTATATGTGCTATTTTAAGATAATCACGTCAATTTCAACAAATTTTTCATTCAAAATTCCCGAAAGATTCAATAAATATACAAATCAATTAAGGACAATTCGATATCCACCTTGTGATTTGCCAGAGCTTAGCCCCAAACTAAACTGGATGTTTTTTTCTAAATTCTTACCCGAATTACGATTTTCAGAAGGTTAAATACAGATTCTTTTAAGCTCTAGAATGTCAATTTGGAACTTATCTCTAAGTCTATTGGATTGCTTTGCCTATTCCTTTATATTAATAAATATGCTCACGAAATTTTTAAGACCTCTTGAATTTTTTGTTGAAAGGACTTTAAACTAATTTGCTATAAGATTCTCAATATAACTGATTAATATTTTAGGACAGAGAGACATGAAAAAAATTAATCTCTCTTTGTTATTAAATAAGCTCAGTAACAAATTTTAAACAATAAAGAATGGAGATTAATCGTTATAATGATAAATTGCTCGAGAATACGTCTACAGACAGGGCAAAATCAATATCGCCACACAAACACTCACAATTATATATATTATATATATTCATATATATATATATATATATATATATATATATATATATAATATGATATATATATATATATATATATATATATATAAATATATATAATATAGATTATATTATTTCACAAAACTCATGTAATATTTATTTATAGTATAGGATTTTCGTTATATATATAATTATATATATTTATACTACCCCTTCTACTACCCCTATATACTAATATATATATATATATTATATTATATAGTATAGTATTATATATATATTATTATATATAAAATATACTATAAAATATATATATATCATATAATATACAACATATACTATATATATATATTATTATATATATTATATATATTATATATATTATATTATATTATATTCTCTATATATATAAATATTATACATAATATATATATATATAATATATATATAATAAATTTACTATATACTTTATATATAACTATATAATATTATATATAACTATAACTATAATATGTATATATATATATATATATATATACATATATATATACCGCCGTCTAAATCGAATAGGCTAGGGGGTGTGCGTAGACGAAGTCTATCTATTGACTATGCCAACCAACATTCGTGAACTACGTGATAACTTCGAATTTGTGGAATATCACCGTTCTAATTCTCATCCTAACCTTTCCCTTCTCTCAGAGACACCACTACTCCTTCTCGATATTGATATACCATTTTTCTCCTGTCAGTAAATCTGACTACAATCTTGTATATCCTAGTTATAATACTATATCTTCAGCAGCTCCACTATGTACTAAAGTATTTTCTGGCACTTTAATCAGGCTAAAAAGGCATTGCTCTGTTTCTTTGCTACCTATCCCTGTTCTAAATCTTGTTTTACCTTGCTGTATGCTTTGGAGTCTTCTAAAGAGCTAGGGATCTTCATCACCAAAGGGATAAGCAGGTTCAATTCATCTTCAGATAATTTTTTTTATCCTCAAAATCTATAGAGGGATCTTTTGTTTTTGTGCTTGACATGTTGAATGCCCTTGATCGGACATGACACACGACACAACTCTCTAAGCTTCTTTCCTTTGGGTTTCTTTCTTCTCTCTGCTAACTAATGTCAAGTTTTCTCACAGATTTTCGATATCTGCACTTATTGAGGGAAAGTCCTCTTCCTCTTCCTTCCTGCTAGTTGTGGTGTTCAACAAAGTTCTGTACTCTCCCTAACTTAATTTTTACTTTTCATCAACGATCTTCTCCGCTACACTTCTAACTCTGTTTATTTTTATGCTGATGACTAAAGTCTCCATTTATTTACTTATTTCAAATCAGACCCCTTTTTTTCATTTAGAGTTGTTTCTCGACCTCAGCATTTTGATTCCATTCTTGCGGATCTGAATTGGATTTTCAAATTTAAATAGAAACTGGAAACTATCTTTAAATCCTCACATCACGAAAGTTGCTAAGGTTGACTCAAAGAAGCTGGGAGTTCTGTTCAGGTTGCTGATTTTCTTTTCTTAAGAACAGCTACTCCAATTTTGTACTGGTATTAATCACCCTTGTATGGAGTTCTGTTCTCATATTTGTGGGACACTGGCTCCACAAATCTTTTGGATAGGATTGAGTCTAAAGTTAAAAGCTAAACTGTCCCCTACTTTCAAACACCCATGGCCCTTTATCTCTGCAACGAGACGTTGAAGCAATAAGTGCTACAAAAGTATGTTCTCGATGAACATGACCTCTTGAATTACACAACCATTACTCCACCCTCGCATCACAAAGGTTGCCTGACTTTCTCTCTAGTTCTGTGCAAAAATAAAACTCTAGGCTTGCTAAAAACAAATTTCTATCAAGGTTAGAAAAACTCAAATGAATTGTCAATTTGAAGGCCGATGTGCTCAGATAAATTGCGTTTAAAAGTCTGAAAATCAATGAAAGTGATGTACATATAAGATTGAGCCAAGCGGTTAAGTCTGAGGTCAAAGTGTTGGACATTAAAAGGATGAGACTTTGTAAAAAGTCTAGTCACACGAGCTCTCACTAGATGAGAGGATATGGGACTGAAAAGTTCAGAAGAACTGTTTCCACTATAGTATCGAGAGCATAAGGAGAGTAAAGATAGAGTTTAACGGTGAAATAGAGATTATAGAGAGTTAATGAAAGCAGCAAAATTGGCCAGACGAAAAACCGAAGGCGTGTTATAAAGGGTGAAATTGTCGGCATAGGAGTAGATATGTGATGAATCAAATGAGAAATGGTCATTAATAAAAAGTAGAAAAAGATTGGAGATAAAGCAGAACCCTGAGGAATACCACTAGTAATAATTTGAAGGGATGAATACTATCCATCTTCAGCAGCTGCTGAAGATGGCGATCTGAAATAAGATTAGTAGAATTGAGATGTTTCCAAACCTTTCCCTTAAGGATAGATTCGAAACCTTTAAAAAGAACAAAGGACGATATTTAGAGGGGTGAGATGGGTCTCCCTTCCTGGTCACAGGTTTGATGATCACAAGTTTCCAGCAGAAAGGAAACGTTAAAGTTAAAAAAGAGGGACGAAATAATTTACCAAGGCAGGATGCAAGCTTAGACGGAATGGTTTTGAGAATCACAGAAGGAACACCATCAGTACTAAATGCTTTTCTTTAGTTTTCATGGCTAGGCTTAGAGATAGCAGAAATAACATCTTTAAAAGAAATCATAATACTAGCAATAATTGGGGTGGAGGGGTGAAGAAGGGGTATTAGCTCTGGAATCGTCTAAGGTGGCATTAAGGGCAAAGGTTTGAGAGAAAAATTCAGCATTAGCAGAAGGTAAAAGGGGAGTTGTACCATCAGAAGATACTTAGGAGATATAGAGGAAAAAGCAGTTATTGGTATTCTTTAAAAAATCCCAAAAATAAATAAAATAAATAAAAAAAAAAAAATAGAAGTTTAATTGAGAACTTAGTTTAATTTATTCCCAAAAATAAATAAATAAAAAATAAAAAATAGAAATTGAGTTAGAAGAATCAGAAAGATTCCTGTATTTTCTACGAAGAAAAAAACCTTTTGGTGTAACGGAGAATAGATTTTGTATAATTCTGAGATGAGCTAAAAGTTGCACGAATTTCTGGAGTTTGATGAATTGAAGGTGAAGAAGAGAGAATGTTTTCAGCTCTTAGGAACTATGGATAGCCGTGTGTGGTGGCACTTGACAGATCGAAAGCTTTTGGCAGGATATGTTATGCGCCACTACTCCTTTGGGTTTCCTCCCCTTTGCTCACTTATGTATGATTTTCTAAAATATCGCTCTATACCGGCACTTGATGGAGTGACCTCTTCTTCCTTTCCTGTTAATTGTGATGTCTTTTAAGGTTCTGTTTTACCTCCAACTTTATTCTTCTTTTCATTAAACGATGCTTCCTTCCTCCAGCTGCATACTTTTCAATTCTGCCCTATCTGTAATGCCGATGACTCAACTCTCCATTATTCCACACATTTCAAATCTGCTCCATCTTTGACTTCTAGAGTTACTTCTTGACTTCAGCTTTCCGATTTTATTCTTGCAAAACTAAATGGTGCTTCCCTGTTGGGTCGTTTAACCTTGTAAAATTTAATTGTATAAAAACTCTTGTTCTCTACTTAAGGGGAGGATTCAATATTTGAAATTTTTGGAGCGCCCGCATTTTAAGCCCCCGCGTTTAGTGCTAAAATTGGCATAAATTCGTGAACATTTTCAGGTGATGTAAACAATTTTGATGGGGGGAAAAAATAAAACAACACTCGCATGCTTTTTTGACCCCTCTAGAACGCGGGGGGGGTCATTATTCGGGTGTTTTTATGAGTGTTGTAGTGCATTGTTTCGGCGTTTCTCTTTTTTGGAACCTAATTTTTTTTCCTAATTTTTGAACATTTTTTCGTATCAACTTCTACAATTTTTTTGTCGAAAATGACTTCACTTGGTATATACAATAGATGCGGTCTATTACGCTACAAAATGCACATAGAGTTTTTTGATTTTTTGGAGAAATTTTCTGGCTCAGCAATAGGTCGACATTTTTTCAAACCCCGCTTAACTTTTTTATTTTTTTTTGGTTTGCTGAGACAGCAATTTTAACATAAACTCAAAAACTGGTTCTAAACAAAGTGTTTATTTTATACTACATCTAATATTATATATATATATATATATAATTATTAATATATATAATATATCAATATATATATATATATTATATATATATATATATATATAATATATATAATAATATTATATTAAAAATATTAAATATCATGGTATATATATATATATTTTATATATATTATATATATATATTATATATATATATATATATATATATATATATATCAAGTTTGAAGTCATTTCGTAAAAAAAAATGTAAGAGTAGATAGAAAATTGTCAAAAATAAGTTTGAAAAAATGGAACGCCGAAACATGCTAACAGACACAAAACACCGAAAATGCGTTCTAGAGGTCGAAAAAGCTGCGTATTGCCTTTTTCCGCATCAAATTGTCTAAAAAATTTCGATTTTATGTCATTTTTAATAAGGGGCTAAATTGGGGTCCCTTGAATAATATTGTATTCCCCATAAACATTCTTGGTCTGAACATAAACAATAAACTCCCTTGGAAGCCAAATATTACAATGGTTGATATGGTGGCTTCAAAAAACTGGGAGTTTTTTTGTTCAGATTGCGGAAATTTTTTCCTTCCAAACAGTTCTTCAACGGAGTATGTTCTCACATTTGGGGAGAGATACGATTCCACCCTTTATTTGGATAGATTTGGGTCTAAATCTAAAAGACTAATAAAATGTCTCGCACTTTCAAACTCCCTTGTCTCTCTATCTCTGCTACCCGACATTGATGCACTATCTCTTTACTATACGTATTACAACGACAGGTGTTTTTCTAAGTTGACATCTCATATTCCGCTACCATTGCGTCCACTTCTTTCAATGTCTCTGTCTTTTGTCATTACTCTCTATCTTCCCTGAAACTCTCAGCATTCATCTGTTTTTCCTGTTGTATTTAATCTCCCTCTTTTTAAGGTTTCCGTCTGTAGTCATCTCAGGGATTTGCGTTTGGCTCGGGATTGTGTGGGTTTTTCCATCGTTTTTTTTTTTATATTTTATTATTCTTTCCCTCCCTGAAATGGCTCTACCCGTTAGTGGTGATTACTTTATATATAGTATATTATATATATATATATTATATATATATTAGTATATATATAATATATATATATAATTATATATCTATATATATATATATTATAATAATATTTTTTCTTTCTTTTTTCTTACCTTCTTCTACTGCTTTCGTTGGGGTAAGGTGCGTGTCAAGCATCGGAAAAGAAAAGCAGTAGGAGACATGACAAACGTCGAAAAGCCCAGCCTTACGCCCCTCTGTACCATTTAATTGTGGATGTCGTCAAGACGAAAATCCCCTAGAGCTCAATGGGACCGCGATGGACTACTATGGTAAAATGTCAATGTAAGGGTTCATACCCCTGGCCAGGTGGGCCACAACCATGCCTGCATAAAACCCCGCATTGCTTTATGATGTCACGCTTTATTTCTCGCTCTGCCAAATCGACTTTCTCTCCTTTCAGAAGACATTCAGTTACGCGCTCAATCCACTTTCTCTCGGTCTTCCAGCGGGTCGTTCCCAAACCTCACCACTAGTCACGCTTAACAAACACTACTATCATTATCCTTTCCACTGAACTCAAACATTCAAATTTTTCATTTTTCTAGCATCATTTACCCCCTATTCTTCACCCACACAGTCATGAACCCCCACTCTCCTAATACGTTCATTCTCTCTTTAATCAATTCTTCTTCACTTACACCTACAGAATTGTCTCTGCAATCCTTGAATTTATATCTACCTTGCTTGTAAGTCTCCGCGACACTAGTCTCGCACGTACATACATAATGGTAAGCTAAGATAACCTCTGTAGACGCACTAGCACATCTCATATGGACTGTCGCTTCCATTTTTGCATTGACGGCACCGATTTATTGGCATCCAGCCACCTTCTGCATTCTCCCCGCAAGAGAAAATGATTAACTAACGGTATCACTCACTCGCAGGGATCGCGTATCGGTCTCCCGATTCGGTCTAGATTACGGATGCACTTTAAATTTCTATTCGGAGGACTTTTTTTTTGGGTAAAAAATTATTGTGTCCTGAAGAATGGAAAGAATCTTTTTCAGATGCTTTTACCAAGCAATCTTAACAACATAAAAACTTCAACTGAGGAGTGGCTCAAACTACACAAAACCATACAATCCAAATTTAACTCTGCAAACCTTAATACTCAATCCGGGCCGTGGGGATAGTTCGTATTCTGCGTTATGCAAGCCGGCCACCGAATACGGGCATCGAGCAATTATGGGTTATCTATTACTTTTCACTACTTTTTAGGTGAACATTTAATAGAAGAATGATCATCGTGATCAAAATTTTTTCAATGTCGAGACTCCCAGTCGATCCGACAGCTGACCTTGTTGGTGGGTTCACTGTGGAGTGTAATTTTACGTCTTTATGACTACCAAATGTGAATTGTTCAGAGACGCGCTCGAACAACATTTCAATACATAGTGCAGACAACTTAGTTCCGACTGCGGCCGATAAGACTGTATTGGAGCGCGTCGGGTCATGAGCCGGCTCACGCGTGCTCATGAACATTATCTGTCCGAATATCATATCTTCATTTCAGTTAACTTCACACTTTATAGTGTCATGCATCAGACGTGCTGACACCTATCTCAAATGTGTCGCTATCATCCTATCGGATCCATAACGCATTCGAGTATTCGGGGCGGATCTGAGATATTAGCTAATGATAGTTTGTTCATAATACATAATAATTCACTTGATAATATATATCTTGTACACAAGCTTATATTTAAATGGCTCAATTTTCAAATAAGCTGCAAGATCACACAACTTAGATTATGAATCTGAAGAGCAGGAGGTCGGAACCGGATCCTAGGTTAGATTACTTTTATTTAATATATTTTCTAAATAATAACGCTTCACTATCGTCATCATACTTTTGATTCCATCAGAAGCCTACCACCAAACCATATATCACTAATCCTGCTTATATATATATATTCTTATTTATATATATATATATATTATAATATTATATATTTATAAGTATATATTATATATTATATATATATATTATATATATATATATATATTAATAATTTATATATAGTATATAATTATATATATTATTTTTTAAATAATATAATATATTATATATAATATATAGTATATTATATTTATTATATATATATATTATATATATACTATATATATATATATTATAATAATTTATTATATATTATATTCACTGGAACTCTTTAAAAAAGATAAATGTTTTTCCATAAACATATTCCAGAAAAATTACACTTACCCTAAATTTAAATTACAGTTGCGTAAAATTTCATTACTTCACTTATGGCAAAAGAAACATTAGTTTTTCGAGTTCTTCCAACTCTCTCTCTCTCTCTCTCTCTCTCTCTCTCTCTCTCCTCTCTCCCTCTCTCCTCTCTCTCTCTCTTCTCTCATGTTTTTTTTTCTTTCACTACATGCAAATGCTTCTTCAAGTGCGATATCGTTAGATTGAATCCTGCCCCTGTCCTTTATTTCTCGCAGGTGGACAATACTTTTCCCACAACATTTTTTTAAATACACTAATAATAATTATGAAAAATTTTTTTATACATTTTTAAGAAAGTATTACGAAAAAAAAGAAGCTACTTGATAACAAGTAAAAGTAGTATAAATAAATGAAGCTGTTAAACCTATTCAAATATTTATTTAACATATTACTTTGAAAGAATTCGAAGCATATTAAATAAAGAAAGAAATCAGCGACAGATTATCCAATAAACTTATAATATAGCCAGGAGAGAATAATAACGTTATTAATAAACTTAATCTGTTAATATTAATGATATTTCTTTTTATAATAATATAATATAATAATAACTAATTATAATATATATAATATCTAATAATAATTAATATAATAAAATAATAATAATATAATATAATAATAATTAATTAATAATAATATAATTAAATAATAATATTTATATAATTATAATAATAACTAAATAAAATTAATAAAAATTAAAATATAGAATTAAATGATAATGATTCTTTTAATGAAATGCAAAAAAATAAGAAAAAATAATAATAATAATAATAATATAATATCAATAATAATTAATTATTAAATTAATAATATAATATATATTATATATAATAAATAATTAATATAATACTTACTATTTATTATAAATATAATATAATAATAATATTAATTATATAATATGATAATATATATAATAATAAAATAATAATAATATAATAATTAATAATATAATAAAAAAATAATAAAATATAAATAATATAATATATATAATAATTAATATAATCTGAATAATAATAAATAATAATAATAATAAATAATTTTATTTTAGTAAACAATGGTGATGTAACTTGGAATAATGTTTCATTTTTGTCATTCGTAAGGTAAAAACATTTTTGTTCTAATGCTGAAGCAAAAGTATTTTTTTAAATTCATAACTCTAATAGAAATAAATAAACAAAACTAAACCGATCTACAGACAAAAAAACAAATATAGAAGTAAAGCTAGAAAAACTGATTAAAAAAATAATAGAAACGAATATATAACAATTAGAAAACTGAGAAGGAGAATGTTATACTAGTATAATTGAAGGATTTCATTTAACTCTTATCCTTCCGAGAAACGTTTATAAAAATCCTTTAAAATTTGTCTTATCTCCAAAGTTCGCTCTTATGATCGAATAATTTTAAATGGTATGGATGACGTAATTATTATCGGAAGGAAAAACAATATCCAGGTTAAGAAACAAAAATTAAAGATAAGAAATCATTTAACATTCTGATTATAATTCATTGCAAAAGACTTTTAGAGGGTCGAGTCCTCTTTAGATGATATATAATTTGAACGTAATAAGGGAAAGGATACAATATTATCAATAGACTTTCTAACGCCTTTTTAAAAGACTTTTAAAACATAAAATGTTATCATTAATCTTCGTTTCTTTTTCATTAATATTATTGTCTTTTTTGAGTCTCTTTTATCCAAAGCTGTGGAATTTAAAAATGGAATCTGGAATCATGAAATCGGTTAATTTTGGTGGATCCGAACGGGAGTCTGGCTTGAAAGTCTCATGTTCATAAAGTTGTTTTATATAATATTATATGATTATATATATATATATATATATTTATATTTTTATATATTATATATATATATATATAGTATATATAATATATATATATATATTATATATATATATAATATCAGTGGCGTACCTTGAAGATTATAGTTGGGTAGGCAGGTATTATATATTTATATATTATCTATTATTATATAATATATATATAATTTATATATATTATATATATTTATATATATATTATATATATATTATATTATATATATTATATATATTATATATATATATATATATAATAATATTACTATTATTATTAATTATTATTATACTATTACTATTATCTATTATTTATTATTTTTTTATTATTTATTATATTATTATTATATTATTATTATTATTATTCTTTATTTTATTATTATATTATTATTATTATTATTATTATATTCATTAGTAATATTATTATTTTATTTATTTATTATAAATAATATAATATATATAGTAATATATAATAATCTACTATTAATATAATAATACATTAATAATGATATAATATATAATAATATAAAATAATAATAATCATAATAATAATAATAATAAATAAATAATAATAATATATAATAATATTAATAATAATAATAATATAATAATATAATATAATATCATAAAATACCTAATAATAATGCTAATATAATATATATAATTATAATCATATATATAAAATAATATAATATAATAATAATCTAATAATTATATAATAATAATATATTATATTAATAATATATTAATAATAATATATAATTTAATATAATATAATAATAATAATAATATATATATATGAATTGATATAATATAATTAATAATATAATAATAATAAATAATAATTAATAATAATATATATAATCTAAAGAGAACACATCTCTGAGCATTGACTTTATCTGTTTTTAATAATAAAAGGCCTTCCAGATTTTTAAAATTAATTTTTGTTTCTTCAGAGGAGCTTTTAAAGTTATTTTAAAAAAAGAATCCTACAACGCATTATGCATATTTAATTATTTTAATTATATAAAAGCTAAATAAATTTAGAAATGCAAATAAAATATTTTTAATGTAACCAAAGCAAGGATTCAGACTGATATGCTGCTGAAATGGATTTGATACGAAGAGAACTTGTCGTATATATATATATATTATAATATATATATTATATATTATATTATATTATATAATATATATATATATTATATATAATATATAATTAATATATATATCTATATTATATATATATATATATATAATATATAATATATAAGATTATTATATATATATATATATATATATACCTTATATTAAAATTA
>JABUQX010012856.1:37500-40629 GCA_015478945.1 Trachelipus rathkii | reverse complement strand
AGTAGTAGGAGGGCGCCATATTGGACCCCGAAGAACCCACCAAAAAAAACCAAAAACCCACCCAAAGAAAAACCCACCCACATAAAAAAAAACCAAAAATTCAAAAAACCACCCACGCAAAAAAAACCCCGAAAGAAAACCCAAAAAAAACCAAAAAACCCACCTGACCTTGTTTTTACCTGACTTGACCTTTTTAGGCCCACGGTATTTTTGGCAACCCTAATTTTGGCAACCCCTAATTTTTGGCCACCCTAATTTTTAGCGCCCTTTCGAAGAAAGGGCGCGCTAAACGGTTGCGTTAGCAACCGTTGTACGTACCCCACCCTAATTTTTTCGGCCATGGGTCATTTTTTGCCCACGTTAATTTTTGATCTGTCTTTAGGGGCTTAGCCCTTTTTTGATGTCTTAACCTTGATCCTGGGCACCCGCAGGTGCGACCCGCCAGCCGCCCGCCAGCCGCCAGCCCGCCAGCCCGCCGCGTTTTCCCGCCCGCCGCGTTTTCCCGCCCCGCCCGCCTGAACCGGTGGTTCGAATCCGTTAGCAAAAATAAAAGGTATCTTCATAGCCCGAACGTGGATGTGAGCGTATGTCAACCGGAGTATCCCGGGTTTCCGATCCTTCAAGTACTAATTACCAGAGAACTCCCCATCCCTAATGGTAACGTGAACCTCTGTATGTTAAGGTTTCATACCTTCATCATACAATAACACCTGAAGTACATGCGCTTAATACACTGCGCTATGAGGACACCTACAGTTTTTTAGCTTTATGACCGTTATACATTACACATTCTCCTACACACACACACACACACACACACACACACACACACACACACACACACACACCACAACACACACACTACATACATTCACTATTGACACTTACCACTCACCCATAGATTACTTGCACTTACATTTACACTTATACACACGTACAAACACACTACGACCAATCCTTTGGTCTTCCATGGGTCAATTTTGACCCATGGTAATTTTTTGTCCTTCCTTTAGGGACTTAGCCCTTTTTTTGATGTCTTAACCTTGTTTGACCATGATATTTCGGACTTGACATTGCCAGATACCATGGGTCAATTTTGACCCACGCTAGCTTGATGGCTTTGATGGTTCCCAATCACCGTAAGAAGTATCTAGGGATGTTCTATTAGTGTTCTATGAGTATTAGATGAGTGCCAGGTGAGTGCCCAGGTGAGTGCCAAGTGAGTGCCAATGAGTGCCAATGAGTGCCCAAGTGAGTGCCAATGAGTGCCAATGAGTGCCACATAGTGCCAGGTGAGTGCCACATAGTGCCAACTGAGTGCCACTTTTGTCAAGCCATTTTCTAGGCATCCCCCGAGCCATAGAAATAGCCCTAATATGGGGTCTACCCCTATAAATTAAGGTATGAGAAATCCCCCGATTGGTGATATTACAATCTGCCTAGAATGCTTCCTTACTATGGAGTTAGTATTTTTATAAACACTGTATAAGCACTTACACTCGCCATAGACACTTACAACTAGCCCATATACACTTACACTCACCCGCACAGGTGCACTTACACTTTACACTCACACACTCGAAGCTCAATTTTGTTGCCTCATCTTTGATGACTCATCTTTGATGAAGTCATCTTTGATACACACCTAAATTGATGATTCATCTTTGATGACTCATCTTTTGTCTACCTCTAGATCATAAGCCGCCCACCAGGCCGCAGCAAGCCCCCTCCCCGCAAAGGATGGAGGCCCCGCACCCGTAGGTGCGACCCGCCGAGCGAATGAAAAATATATATACTATAAGTCATTCATTTTTATTTCATACTTAAACATTTCAAAGAATTTCTTTTCAAATATACTATGAGTCATTCATTTTTATTTCATACTTAAACATTTTTATTAAAAAACATTCTCGCTAACCTTAAAAAACTGTAACTCATTACAGACCTATTATTTAACACCTATATTTATTAACATTATTTTTTACTTAATACTTTTTTACTTAATAATTTTTAATTTATAAATTTTTAAAAATTGTATGTAAGAAAAAAAACCAGAGTGTCTGATAAATAAACATTTTATTTTACACAATTCTACGAAATTTTATTAAAAACATAACATTATACACCTTAAAAGCAGTAAATCAGTAAATCAATAGAGGTGTTACCTAACACCTAGGGGGGATTAGTATGCTTTTGTTTTACTGCTTTACTGCTTTAACTCATGTTTTACTGCTTTAACTCATGTTTTACTGCTTTAACTTATATGTTTTACTGCTTTAACTCACATATTTATTAGCATTACATACCTTAAAGCAGTTAAATCAGTAAAGCAATAGAGGTGTTACCTAAACACCTAGGGGGATTAGTATGCTTTTGTTTACTGCTTTACTGTTTTACAGTTTTACTGCTTTAACTCATTTTTTACTGCTTTAACTCATATGTTTTACTGTTTAACTCATATATTTATTTTGTAACGTTTTACATACCTTAAAGCAGTAACAGTAAATCAAAAAGAAGGTGTACCTAACACAAGGGGGGATTAGGATCTTTGTTTTACTGCTTTACTGCTTTAATCATGTTTTACTGCTTTTAACTCATGTTTTACTGCTTTAACTTTCTGCTTTACTGCTTTAACTTTCTGCTTTACTGCTTTAACTCTCTGCTTTACTGCTTTAACTCTCTGCTTTACTGCTTTAACCCACATGTTTTACTGCTTTAACTCATATATTTATTAACATTATGTTTTTTATTTTGTTTTAATACTTTTTATTTATTTTATTATTATTTTTATTTATTTTTATTATTATTTTTATTATTTTTATTATTTTTATTTTTTTTTTATTTTTTTTTATTTAGTGTTATTTACTTCAGGCCTATTGTTTATTTATTATTTAGAACCAACACATACACACGCACGACACCACGACACACACACACACACACACACACGCACACACACGCACACACTGACACTTAACACACATTCACTATGAAACTTATACACACATTCACTATGACACTTAAATTTACCCATTATACAAATGCGGTCACACACATACACACACACACACACACACACACTTACACTTATACACACATTCACTTTGATACTTATACACACATTCACTA
>JABUQX010012856.1:0-32500 GCA_015478945.1 Trachelipus rathkii | reverse complement strand
GAGTTTACAGTTTAGGTTCGCGAAAATGTTTTTAATAAAAAATGTATTAAGTATGAAATAAAATGAATGACTCATAGGATATTTGAAAAGAAATTCTTTGAAAAGACTAAAGATGAAATAAAAAATGAATGACTTATAGTAATATATTTTTCATTCGCTCGGGGGGTTCGCACTACGGGTGCGGCGGCCTCCATCCCTTTGCGGGAGGGGGGCTTGCTTGCGAACCTTGGTGGCGCTTCATGATTCTTAGAGGTAGACAAAAGATGAGTCATCAAAAGCATGAAATCATCAATATAGGTGTATCAAAAGATGACTTCATCCAAAGATGAGTCACAAAGATGAGGCAACAAAATGAGCTTCGAGTGTGTGAGTGTAAGTGTAAGTGGTTACCTGTGCGCGTGAGTGTAAGTGTATATGGGCTAGTGTTGTAATGGTCATTGGGCGAGTGGTAAGGCTATAAGTGTTAGAAAAAGACCAACTCATAGTAGGAAGCATTTCTAGCAGATTGTAATATACACCCAAACGATTCCCATACCTTATTACCTAGGGTAGACACCCATATTAGGCTATTCTAGGCTCAGGGAGGCTAGAAACGGCTTCAAAAAAGCGCCACTCAGCTCGCACTATGTGGCACTCACTTGAACACTATGTGGCACTCACTTGGCACTCATTTGGCACTCACCTTGCACTCATAGAATACTCACTTGGCACTCCCCTGGCACTCACCTGGCACTTCATCTAATACTCATAGAACACTAAAAAAAACATCCCTAGATACTTCTTACGGTGATTGGAAACCACATCAAAGCCATCAAGTTAGAGTGGGTCAAAATTGGACCCATGGTATCTGGCAATGTCAAGTCCGAAATATCATGGTCAAACAAGGTTTAAGACTCAAAAAAAGGGCTAAGTCCCTAAAGGAAGCACAAAAAATTTACCGTGGGGCAAAATTGACCCATGGAAGACCAAAGGATTGGTCGTTGTTATGACGTGTGTATAAGTGTAAATGTAAGTGTGAGTGCAAGTATCTATGGGTGAGTGTAAGTGTCATAGTGAATGTATGTATAAGTGGGTGTGTGTGTGTGTGTGTGTGTGTGTGTGTGTGTGTGTGTGTGTAGGAGAATGTGTAATGTATAACGGTCATAAAGCTAAAAAACTGTAGGTGTCCTCATAGCGCAGTGTATTAAGCGCATGTACTTCAGGTGTTATTGTATGATGAAGGTATGAAACCTTAACATACAGAGGTTCACGAATAGGGATGGGGAGTTCTCTGGTAATTAGTACTTGAAGGATCGGAAACCCGGGATAACCGGTTGACATACGCTCACATCCACTGTTCGGGCTATGGAAGATACACTTTTATGTTCGAGCTGCTGGATTTGAACCAGCGGTTCAGCGGGCGGGAAAACGCGTACGGGCGGGAAAACGCGGCGGGCTGGCGGGCGGGCTGGCGGGTCGCACCTGCGGGTGCCCAGGATCAAGGTTAAGACATCAAAAAAGGGCTAAGCCCCTAAAGACAGATCAAAAATTAACGTGGGCAAAAAATGACCCATGGCCGAAAAAATTAGGGTGGGGTACGTACAACGGTTTTGCTAAACGCAACCGTTACGCGCGCCCTTTCTTCGAAAAGGGCGCTAAAAATTAGGTGCCAAAAATTAGGGTTGCCCAAAAAAATATAGGGTTGCCAAAAAATACCGTGGGCCAAAAAAGGTCAAGGTCAGTCAAGGTCAGGTGGGTTTTTGGGTTTTTTGGGGGTCTTTCGGGGGGGTGGGTTTTTGCGTGGGTGGTTTTTCGGTGGGTGGGTTTTTATTTTTTGGGGGGTTCGGGTGGGTGGGTTTTTCTTTGGGTGGGTTTTTGGGTTTTTTGGTGGGCTTTTCGGGGTCCAATATGGCCCTCCTACTACTGCAGGGAATGGTGTTAGAATGATGGAGAATGGAAGAGAGTGGAGGGTGCCATATCTATTATATTATGATGATTTGGTTTTGTGTGGCGAATCTGAGAGTGTTTGAGAGGATTGGTAGAGAGATTTGGCTGGGTGTGTAAAAGATGTTTGAAGATAAACGTAGATAAAGGTAAGGTTATGGTTGTGAGTGAGGACAGTCCTCGGTGTGAAGTTATGTTAGATAGTGAGCAGCTGGAATAAGTGTCTGAGTTTATATATTTAGTATATATGTTGGATGAAAAGGGAACGGATGATGCAGAGTGTAGTAGGAAAGTTGCAAATGGCAGGAAGGTGGCTGGTGCAATTAAATCGTTTGTGGATGTAAAGTCACTAAGTCTTGAGTGCGCTAGGACCTTACATGAGGGTATGTTTTTTAATAATAATGAAAATGTTGAAATTTAATATAGACAAACCAATAAATTACCAAAGATACCGTAGTTAAAGTCATAATCGAAAGCTAAAATTAACGGAGTAACGGAGTATCGGCACTTCGTTACTTTTCCTTTCAAAGAAACGGAAAACGAAACGGAACTACTTTGTCAGTAAACGGAAGAGTAACGGATAATCGAAACTACTTTTTTGAGAATAAACGATACCCACCTCTGTATATATATATATATATATATAATATAATATATATATATATATATATATATAATATACTATATATAATATATATATATATATAATATATATATATAATATATATAATATATATATATATATATTATATATCATTGACATATGTCAGATATGCTAGAGTAAATTAACTAAATATTATTTCAATTCTTTATATCTTTTTACTTTTTAGCTAATGCAGAGTAATGTTTCCATTTAAAAACTAGTTAAATAATATTTCTCTTTCAATTATCAGGTCATGGCACCAGTCGGCCGTTGCACTGGCATCAAAATCCATGGGAAAACAGTGCTATCTTTGCCACCTGATCCCCACCCTCAATTGGTGACCAAAAAAAAGCTGATGACTGAAGACCAATGCCAATATCCAGTTCTGCGACCCTTGGTTCAATTACCCTCCTAGACGTTCATAGACAAGAGGTTCTCAGCAACTTTGAAAGATGAGGAGTACCTTCTGGCCACAGCCTTCCACCCAAGTTTCGCCTGATGTGAATGAGGGCTTTTGAATAAACAATGCGCCAAAAAAGTCAGAGTCAAAAGGCCCTGATGAGAAGAAAGATGGAAGCTTATTGCGACGTACCGAATCGAGAAACGTCAACAGTCCAGCCAGCAAGCGAGGGAAAGGACATGGAAGAGAAGGACTACTACTCAAGCATCTGTGATGCTGATGATTACACTGAACTAACTCAAGGTCAACGTCATCAAAGATCAATCAAGAGTGTACTATTATTATTATTATTATTATTATTATTATTATTATTATTATTATTATTATTATTATTATTATTATTATTATTATTATTATTATTATTATTATTATTATTATTATTATTATATTATTATTATTATTATTATGAATAAAATTTTAACAATGTTTTCTTTAGTGATATTAGGTAATATTATTACTATATTTAATAATATTATTATTATATTATTATTATTATTATTATTATGAATGATTTAGTAATGTATTTATTTATCCTATTTGCAGGATAAAATGTAATAGCAATTTTATGCTCAATAAAGCCTAAAGTTATGTCAGTTTTAGATCCTTTTAAAGTTAAAAAATAAGGGCTTATAGTACAATTTATTGAGCATAATTCTTTTTAATCTTGGACGTTTGATACTATAAACAAAATGGAACGTGGACTTCGGCCGGACAGACTCGAAATACATCCCTCATCTCCTGAGGCTCCGAAGATTTTTAAGCATTGGCTGTACATTTTTGAGAGGTATAAAGAAAGCATCGCTTCTGATTCCGAAAGTTGTAATTTGGGACTTTTAGCTAATTCCTTATCATCTGACAATTTTGAGGTTGTATCTGATTGCTCTCGTTACAGTGATGCTATTAAGAAATTGAAAGATTTGTTTATCAAAACCCCGAATGAAGTTGTGGCCCGCCATAAATTGTATACCCGTCATCAGAAGAGTGATGAAACTATTGATGATTATGTAAGAGTATTGTATTCACTCAGCATTGATTGTAACTATAAGTCTGTCTCTGCTGAGGAACATAGAAGTCAAAGTATTAGGGACGCTTTTATAGCTGGATTGTCCTCTAGTCTTATTAGGACTAGACTTTTGGAAAATAAGAATTTATCTCTTGATAACGCTGTGGAGCAGGCTAGAGCTCTGGAAATTGCTGGTAAAGATTCCCAGAGTTATCTCTCTAAAATAGCGTTGGCTCATGTTAAAACAGCTGATTTACCTGTCTCTTCTAACAAATTTTCTGAAGCTGGAATAGTTGATTCTGACGAAGGCCCTGCAGCTTCTGGAATGTCCCAGGACATTGGAGCTGCAGCGAGACCTTGGAAATGTTTCTTTTGTGGGTCCTCCAAAATTCATTCAAGGCAGAAGTGTTCTGCTCGGGATGCCATATGTCATAAGTGTAAAATTAAGGGACACTTTTCATCGGTATGTCGTAGACCTAAGAGTGAAATATTTGCAAATCCTGGAACATCAGCAAGTGTTCCTACTGCTACACTGTTGACAATTGTAGAGTCTTCTTGTTCTACTTTAGGATTAAATTCTTCTGTGGTGGAAGTGATAATTGGACATAATACTTTTAATGCTCTTTTGGACACAGGTAGCAGTGAAAATTTTGTCTCATCAAGTGTTGTTAAACAGCACTGCTTCAAGGTTGACCCTTATTGTGGTATGATAACTATGGCTACCTCAAGGTTTAGTCAAAAAGTGGAAGGCATTTGTTGTGTTGATCTGACACTAAATTCGAGAGAATATAAGAATGTGAGGATGCTAATCATGCCTGGACTGTGCCAAGACATTATTCTGGGACTCCCTTTCTTGAAGAATCATAAATCTATTAGTTGGGGATTTGGGGGTCCTTTGCCTACAATGGAGTTTAGTTGTTTGACTTCCTTAAATATTGAACCACCTCGAATTTTTCAGAATCTAACACCTAATGTGAAGCCTATTGCTACTCCTTCTCGAAGATACAGTTCATCTGATGTGAACTTCATTAAGTTGGAGATAGAGCTTTTCAACAAATGCAACATTTGCAACTCGGCTAGTCGTAGTTATTACTACTCCCAAGTACTTGTGATTACTCAAAATAATTCCAAGAAAAGGATGGTTATAGATTATTCAACTACTGTGAATCGATATACATATCTTGATGCTTATCCCTTGCCAAATATTGAAAACTTGGTTAATAACATTGCAAAGTATTCTGTATACTCTGTTATCGATTTAACGTCAGCATATCACTTGGTTCCCTTGCATCCAGATGATAAGAAATACACTGCATTTGAAGCCTGTGGAAAGTTGTATGAATTTAATAGGCTCAGCTTTGGACTTACCAATGGTGTTGCTGCTTTCCAGAGAGTGATGGATACTTTTATTGACAAGTATGATTTAAGGGACACTTTTTGCTATTTAGATGATTTAACAATCTGCGGAATTGATAAAAAATCTCATGATGTCAATCTTAGACGATTTATTAGAGCAGCTGAAGAGAGTGGTATGGTTCTCAATATGGAAAAATCTAAGTTTTCTCAAACTTCTATATGTGTCTTAGGGTATGAAATTAGAGAGCATGAATTACGTCCTGACCCTGCTCGTTTAGATCCCATACGTACTTTACCATATCCTAGGGATAAAAAGTCATTGGATAGGATTCTTGGTTTGTTTGCTTATTATGCAAAATGGATTCCCAAATTCTCAGAAAAAATTCGCCCCTTAATCGATGTATCATTCCCTCTGGGTGAGGCTTCTAAGGCTGCTATTGACACCTTAAAAACTTCTATTATTAATGCTGTGAAAATGCATATTGAAGAAACTCTAGAATTCACAGTAGAAACGGATGCATCTGATAGCTGTATTGGAGCAGTCTTGCAACAAGAAGGACGGCCAGTAGCTTTTTTTTCTCGCACTCTGAACTCCTCGGAGAAAAATCATTGTTCTCTTGAGAAGGAGTGCTATGCTATTGTTGAAGCTATTAGACAGTGGAGACATTTTCTGTTAGCTAGGCCTTTTAAATTAATAACTGATCAGCGGTCGATATCGTACATGTTAAGTCAGAACCACAAAGGAAAAATCAAGAATGAAAAAATTATGCGATGGCGTACTGAAATCCAGTCATACAAATATGAGATTGTACATCGACCTGGGAAGTTAAATATTGCTGGCGATGCAATGAGTAGAGCTTTTTGTTCTGCTGCTTCTGTATCTGATTTAATTGAACTACACAGGGGTTTATGTCACCCTGGTGTTGTAAGAATGTCACATTTTATAAGGAGTCGCAACTTACCCTACTCCTTGGATGAAATTAAACGTATTGTATCACAATGTGATGTATGTGCTGGATTGAAACCGCAGTTCTTCAGACCGAAGCCTACCACTCTTATTCAGGCTATGAATCCTATGGATCGATTGAGTATAGACTTTAAAGGACCATTAATCTCTCAATCTCTCAATAAATATTTATTCATTGCGGTGGACGAGTATTCGCGTTATCCCTTTGCAATTCCTTGTCGAGATACTTCTGCCAATACAGTAATTTCTTGTTTAACTCAAATATTCACCTTAACTGGCATGCCTGCTTACGTGCACTCGGATCGTGGTTCTAGCTTTATGTCTTTTGCTGTGAAGCAGTTTCTTTTTGAGAGGGGTATAGCTTCCAGTAGGAGTACTCCCTACCATCCAACTGGAAATGCTCAATGTGAAAGATATGTGGGAGTGGTTTGGAAATCCATTTCTTTGGCTTTGGCTTCTAAAAAATTGCCTGGCCCCTGTTGGGAATCAGTTCTTCCCGATGCCCTCCATTCCATTCGATCTCTTTTGTGTACTGCCACAAATTGTACCCCTCATGAGCGTTTCTTTAAATTCCCTCGTCGTAGTACGACAGGAATCAGTTTACCTAGTTGGCTTACTCCCCAAAGCTTGGTATATTTACGTAAATATATTAGAAACAAGGATGATCCATTAGTTGAACAGGTGAAACTATTGGAGGTTACTCCTACATATGCTCATGTACGATTCGACAATGGAAGGGAGGATACAGTTTCCATTAAGGACCTCTCCCCTTGTCCAAAGGTAATTATTTCTCCTGATGAAGATGTGTCTGAGCCTCATACCGTTGTTGCTGATGATTCACCTCTTCTGCCCGATGATATTGACAGTGGACATGAGCGGGTTGAATCTAATGATGCAGGTGAACGGGATGCAGACATTTCAAAATGAACCTGAGGTGGGCACACAAGACTTATCTACCCCGATGAAGACCCATTGGTATTACGAAGGTCTACTTCGTGTGCGAAGACCAGTGGATCGACTAAATTTGTAAAGTTATAGAATTTTGATTAAACTATTATGTTCTGTTTTTGTGATATCACATTGTTTGTATTCAGAATTCATAAAGTTAGTTATAGAATTTTTGTTTAAAAGATTATATTCAGTTTTGTGAAATCACATTGTTTATTCAAATTTCATAAGCTTCTTACCATTGCTTAAATCCCTTGAAGGAGGGATGATTGTACTATTATTATTATTATTATTATTATTATTATTATTATTATTATTATTATTATTATTATTATTATTATTATTATTATTATTATTATTATTATTATTATATTATTATATATTATTATTATTATTATTACTATTATGAATGATTTAGTAATGTATTTATTTATCTATTTGCAGGATAAAATGTAATAGCAATTTTATGCTCAATAAAGCCTAAAGTTATGTCAGTTTTAGATCCTTTTAAAGTTAAAAAAATAAGGGCTTATAGTACAAAGAGTAAAGCTGCTCTCATTGTAAATAAGTGGCTACAGGCGAAATCGACAGACAGCCTGTCAGACCTAGCTTTTAACAATGAGAAGGTGCTCATTGATCTCTTTATAAGGTACAATCTGCAATGCCGTCTAACGCTGCGGTGGAACGATTGTTCTCCCTTGGCAAAGATATCTACAGAGCTAAGAGGAATTCTCTGTCAGATGAAAACTTTAATATGCTCATGTTTATGAAACGGAACATACAAATGCTGCAGAAGGCCAGAACCTAGTATTTATATTTTTATATTGATAAATTGTATTAACTAATTCTTTGATTTCATTTCAAATCCTTTATTAACCTTTATCTTTGGCTTTTTACATACATTATAGTTATAGAATCTATAACATCAGAGCATAAATTAGAAAATAAAATTTTATTATAAAAAACACTGAGAAGCAAAGGGAAAAAAATTAAATTTATTAATAAATATCGCAAAGTTTTACAATCTAATTGAAAGCCAAGTTGTAACATTCCATATTTTCTGGGTACGTGTCGGTAAAGAAAACTGAAAATTTTATATTATAATCTATAAAATAGGTGAAAAGAAGGTGTAATAAATTTATTTTTTAAATTTTCTTAAAAACCAAAGCTGTGTTTTTTTTTAACATTTTATTTATAATAAAATGAAATATAAAAAAATATCATTTATCGATTTATCGGTTATCGCCTTACCGGCGATATTTTTATCCCGAGTTATCGGATATAGGTTATCGATGATAAGGTTTTCGTTATCGATTTATCGGTTATCGCGATAACATTTTTCGTTTTTCGTGCCACCTATGTATATAAGGTCCCCTCATCTATGCCGCCCCAGGCCCCCAACTATTGTCGTACGCCAGCTGCTACCAACCAAATTTTTTTTTAATACAAAAAATTTTATAACTTAGAGAATTAATGATATCATGTGTAAATGGAGATGAAATTACAAATACGGGTCCGGGGCTGAGCCGGAGCCGGAGACGAAGAATTTTAAATGATGGAGCCGGTTAATTGGTAAATGATGAAGCCGGAGTTGGAGTCCGCCGAAAATTTACCGACTCTGTGGCCTTGATTTAAAAGAATGAAAGCTTTTAAAATCTTAAGCAAAAAAATTAAAAATATAAAATATAGACGAAAATGATCGAAAAATGTAGTCACTTTAACTGTAAGACAAAATTGAGTCATAGCGCAAAATGAAATGGTAGGGCAGGAGAACAGAGACTAAAGGCAGACATTTTCATGAGTCATATTAAATCACAGGCCTGTGATTATTATTAATTTAATATTTTCCTTTATTATTCTTTGCAATATATAACTAGCTATCGTTTGGACAACTGACTTTGCTGAGATCATTGTGGCCGCTGTCCACTAAAATCCTGTACAATGAGATTAGTTTGAGCCTTAGGTTTAAAATGTAATCCTAAATTGCTGGAATTGGAATCGGCTAAACAAAATACTTGAAATTGAAATTGGAGTAGGTGTTGGATTTTATTTAAAATTATTGGAGAATATCGCGGGCTCTCGACGCAGGTGGTTCATTTGCCTTTAGCTCGTGATAGCCTGAAGGGCAGTATTTTGTCTGCCTGGAGGGATGGCATATGCCCTTCGTTGGTGAGGTCTGCTCTCAAACACAAAACAAAACAAAACAAATTTAAAATTATGGCACAGCCCTAATCATAAGTGCCAAAAAAAATAAAAATTATTTTAATAAAAATTTCAACAACAACTTTACTTTGTCGCTCATCCGCTCTCCTCCAGCCAGAAAGCTTGCGAACTTGGAGATAATTCGCAACAATTATATTGATGCAATTGATACCTTTTTAGTTCACTTTTGATGAGCTGCAGGTGTTCAAAACAACACCAACATAACTTTGCAACAAATCAGTAGCGCTAAACATTAACAACAAATTTTCATCAGTACAAATTAACTAAACAATTCGAACAACCAAAATTTAGAACCCACTAGCAAATTAAACCTAAAACTGTTATATTAGACTGATGTGCATCTTTATATATATATATATATATATATATATATATATATATATATATAATATATATATATATATATATATATATATATATATATTTATATATATATATATATATATTATTTAATTTATCTATTTTAATTATTATATATAATATAAACAGATTAATATGTATATACATTATTATATATTATATATATATAGATTATATATATATATATTTTATATATTGATTATTATATTATATATATTAACTGTGCACACTCACGAGCAGGGACCTTTTCTAGGGGGGGGGCCAAAAAACAAACAAAAAACGTAAACAAAGAGAATCTTAAAAAACAAAACAAACAGCCAAACCCTTGCATAACACAATTCCCTAAGGTGGGCGCAGATGTGGGCTTTAAAGAGGGAAAGATTAAATATAGCAGGAAAAACAGCTGAATGCAAGGAGTTCCACAAAACAGATGTGGCTGGAAAAAAGGAAGCACCACAACGAACATTTAGTCATAATTTTTACACAATATCATGTGAGATCAAGGCACCTCTCGTGCTTCAAAATTCATCATGGTATGTGCGAGAGGTCAATTCCTCCAACACCGCCGTTGTAATACCTATAGAAAAGGGATTGTGCGTCAATGTCACGTCGCAGAAATAGAAAGTAGGGGACAGTTTTTAAGCCTCTTGGCCTTAGCCTCAACCTGTATTATTAATGTGAGAAGAGTAAACAAAAAAGAATATATATGCAATATGAACAGAATTCCCAACTTCTTTGAGGCCGACTTAGCAACCGAAGTGATAATGGGGTCTCAAGACAATTCGCATATTTATTTCTGTCAAGAATTTGTTGTAACAGGTGAGACGGTAAGCTGTCGAAGGAAGAAGCTTGGAGTGTTTAGAGAGAGATGTAAAAATGAGTTTTAAGAGTTGAGCTCACAAGATTGCGGTTACCCCACCGGAAATATCGACCAGATCGGCAAGAATTGAAACTGAAAGCTGTATACGAGAGGCAACTCGAGATGTAAAAGAGGTGCAGATTTGAAATTAGTGGTAGAATGAAGAGTTGAGTCCTCGGCATAAGAGTGAACAAAGTTAGAAGTACAGCTAAGAAGATCGGATGAAAGGTCAGAAAAAATTTGAGGATAGAACAGAACCTTGTGAAACACCCAATTTAATATATATATATTAGTATATATATATATATAATATAATATATTTATTTATATATATATATATATTATATATATAATATAATAATTATATATATACTATATATATATAGAGAGAGAGAGAGAGAGAGAGAGAAGAAATGTAAGTGCAAAGAAAAAACATTAAGCCAAAAAAGCATTTTTTTTCAAAAATAATATAGTATTTTACATAGTTACGTTTTTACTATTATTAAGAGCTTTATATATTATATATATATTATATATAGTATAATATATATATATATATTATATATATATATATTTACATATTATATTAATTTAAAATAATTATATATATAGATAATAATATATATATATATATATAATATATAATAAATATATAACAGTATATTATAATATATATATATATAATATATATATATTATATATAATAATATATATATAATATATATATTATATATATATATATTATATATATACAGTATATATAATATATATATTAATATATATATTAATATATATAATATATATATAATATATATATATTATATATATTATATAAATAATATATATATTAATTATATTATATTATATATATTATTTCTCCATTTGCACTGTTGTAAAGATTGTGTTTAATCTTATTAGTCAACCACGATCGTATTTGATTTTATATATATTAGGCTATATATAATTATATATATATATATTATATATATATTTATATATTATATTAATATTATATATATTATATTTATAATATAGGCTATATATATATATTAATTATATATATATATATATATAATATATATTATATATTATAAAATATAATACTTTATATAATTATGTTTATATGGATAATTATGATAATATTATATATATATATATATATATATAATATATTATATATAATATTAATATTTTATTAAATTAATTTATTAATTACATTTCTTTTTTTATTATATATATATTATATATATATATAACCCTATATATATATATATATTATTATATATATATTATATATTATTATAAAGAATATATATATATATATTATATATACTTATATATTATAATATATTATATAGTATTTTATTTAATATATATATATTATATATATAATATATATATGCAATATATATATAATTATATAATATATATATATATATATATTATATTTATTTTATATATTATATATATATATATATATTATAATATAATATATATTATATAATATTACACATATTAAAATTTCTTTATAATAAAATATATATATATATATATATATAATATAATATTCTCTTATGTTAAATATTAAATAATTATATTAATCTTTATTTGAATTTGTTTAATTTTATTAAAATTTATTATATATATATATATATATATATTATATATAATATTAATATATATATAGATATATTGATATATATATATATTTTTTTATATATATTATTATATATTATTATATATATATATATTATATATATATATTATATATAATATGTATATTATATATATATATAATATATAATTATAATATATATATATATATATATATTATATTATATATAATATATATAATATTATATATAATATATATTATATATATTATACATATATAATTATTTGACTTTATTATATATTTATATTAATATATATAAAATATATATTAATATATATATATATATATTTTATATATATATATATATATATATATATATATATTATATATATATAATTATATATATCATATATATATAGTTAATATTTCTTTATATTACAGTTTATATATATAATATATATATATATATAATAATATATATATATTATATATTATTATTAATATAAGCGGGAAACATAAAGAAAGTGTATTTTGATATTACGTTTATTATTGAATCAAATAGATTTTCTTAAGTTGATACTTAATGGAACGTCTTTGAAGGGTCATTAAAAATAATATTAAGTCAAATTTATTATTATTATATTATTATTTTATGTATTTATTATTATATTATATTATTATTATATCTTATTATATTATATTATTAATTATTATTATTCATTATTATTTTTATTATTATTATTATTATTATTTTAATAGTTTAAATAATTTCATTTGTGTTGATCACCTGAACCACCTCCCAGGGCGGCCTTATATATATATATATATATATATATATAATAATTTAATATATATATATATATATGATATATTATATATTATATTGTTATATTTTTATAAATATATATTTTAAATTGGTGTAAAAAATATAATATATTATTATATATATAATAGAGCAGAAGAGACATGAAAGAGACGGAAAGAACAAAGTGAAGAAGAAGAAATCAGGATAAATTACAAGACCTTGTCGAGCATATTTTTATACAGAGAAAAAGTGTTGAAGTTTATTTAGGAGTTACACGAAACCAGAGTAATAGTAATAGGGTGTCAAACCTTAAGGATCATTTTTTTCCATTTTAATAGTACTATTGGAAAAAAAAAAAAAAACTATTATATATATCTTACATATCTAATTTTTTACATATCTCTATAATATTATTAATTTAATATTAAGTATATATATATATATATATTAATAATATACCGTTTTATATATATATAATATTATATATATATTATTATATATATTTATATATATATATAATATATATAATATATTATATATATATTAGTTATATATATTAATTATTATTTAATATATATATTGATATATATATTATATATATATATATTATATATATATATTTATATAATATATATAATATATATATATATTATTATATATATTTATATGATATATAAATTTATATATATATAGTATATATATATATATTAAATATATTATTTAGATTATTTAAGTATATATATATATATTAATATATTAATATATATATTATATATTATATATATAATATATATAATTATATATATATTATTATATTTTATATATTATATTATAATTATATATATATTATATATATATATATAAATTAATTATATATATATGTGTGTATTATTATATTTATATTTATATATTATAATATATATAATATTATATATATATATATTATTATATATTATATATTATTAATATATATATATATATATATATATATATATTATTATCAGTGTGGCGAATCCAGCAACTTTTGATTCGAATCCGAATCCGAATCGGAATCCTTCTCCAACTCCGATCGAATCCGAATCGAATCCAGCACCTTGGACTCGAATCCGAATCCGAATCCGAATCCATGTAAAAACTTGAATCCGATCCAAATCCGACATCCGGATTCGAATCCGAATCCGGATTCGAATCCTCCAAATGTTTTTTTACAAATTAAATACAAACGACCAAAATTATGACATATTTCTTTTCAATTATTTAGAATATATAAAATTAAATTGTTTTTTCATTTCATTTTTTTTATTTGTCCTGAACTACATATTTATTTCCATGTTAAATAATTTATTATATTTAGAAATATATATAATATATATTATATATATATATATATATATAATATATTATTTATATATATAATATTATTATATATTATAATATATAATATATATAGAGTAATATGATATTTGTTTAAACTACAATCATATTTCAAAAAACAATGCTAAGGAAGGATACATGTTGGACCTGGTAAATTTTATTGCCGGAAACTGTATAAAAAAATAATAAAAAAAATATCTTCAAAAACTACAATAGCTACAGCAAAGAGGAATACATTTTTGGACTTGAAATTTTAGTTAGAAAAATGTAAAAATAAATAAATAAAATAAAATATCTCTTGTGTTTTAATTTTAGAAGATTATATTATAATTAGTTTAAGTTTAAGTTTAAGTTTAAGTTAAGTGTTATAGTTAAGTTCGAGTTCCAAGTTTAAGTTTAGATTAAGTATTTAAAGTAATTATAGTTTAATTTTGAAAGTATGATAGTATTGATAGTATAGTATTTTAAGTTTTAAGTTTCGTTAAATTTTAAGTTAAGTTTTAAGTTTAGAAAGTATTGAGATTAGTTTTATAAGTGTACAGGAGTATTCTGTGTAAACATGCATTAAGTTTAAGTGAATTTAAGTTTTATTAGTTTAAAGTTTAAGTTTAAGTTAAGTTGGTTTAGTTTTTAAGTTTAAGTTAGTTTTAAGTTTAGTTTTCTGTAGGACTATATAGTTTAAGTTTAAAATATTTTATAAGTGTATAAGTGTGTAAAATACTCTCACGTTGTGACAGATTAAGTTAGTGTTAAGCGCTCTGAGTCGTGTGAGTTTAAACATTATAAGTTGAGAGGTTATCGTTATTTTGTATAGCTTCAGGGTTTATAATGTGTGAAGTAGTTAAGTCTGTAAGATTGGATCACGAGTCTCTCAGGCCTGAAACTATACGTTATTAGTTTAAATAAAAGTTTGAATTGAGAGAATGATTACGCTTTCAGGTTGTAGTTATTAAGTAGTCTTAAGCTTCTAATAGTTTCCACGTTTAGCCTGTAAAGTTGTCTCTACATTTCCTGCAGTTAAGTTTAGTTATTTAAGGTCTCTAGAGTGTTAGTTTAAGTTTAAATTATTAAAGCTCTTAATGTGTAAGTTGCTAATATCTTATATTTTATAAGTTAGGTGTACGTAATTATATGATTTGTATGATAAAGTTTAAGTTATATAATATGGTTTGAAAGTTAATCATCACATGACAAACGTTTCTTTTATTATTGTTTACTAGTCTATAGAGTTCTAGTTTAAAGTGTAAGTACTCAAGTATTTTTAAGTTTATATATTAATTAATATATGTTACAGTGTTTAGCCTTATAACGTATATAAGTTAGTTAAGCTCTACAAGTTAATTCTATATTGTAATTCCAATAGTTATAGCTCGTCTAGTTATATAGTTTAATGGATTAAGTTTAGAAGTGGTTATTTTATTTTTTAGTTTAGAGTTAGACGTTCAACGCTCTACTTATATAAGTTTAAGTTCAAGAGTTATCGTTTAAGTTAAATTTAGAGTTAAGTTAAGTTTAAGTTGAGCAGTTTAAGGTTTACAGCTTTATCACTCTTATAGGCGTAATTATGTGTTTTTGAAGTAAATTATAGATGTTGGTTAGTTTTAGACTTATAAGATTTTAATGTTCTAAGTTCAATGTGTATTGATATGATATTAATTTAAGTTTTATGTTAAATCTGAAGTGAAAACTTGACATTAAAATATAATCTTATATTCGTTATAAGGTTTATAAGTTTAAATTTAAGGTTAGTTAAGTTTAAGTTATTAGGTTTAAGTATTAGTGTTTAAGTTTAATGTTTTAATTTAAGTTTAAGTATATAAAGTTTAAATTTTTATTTAAGTTTAAATTTAAATTTATAGTTTAATTTTTAATTTTGGTTTTAGTTTTAAAGGTTTTAAGTTTAGTTATAAGTTTCATTTTATATAAGTTTTATAAGTTTTGAGTTAGTATAAGATTAAGCGTAGGTGTAATTTTTAAGTTAAGTGATTTAAGTTTTAGAGTTTTTATAGTTAAATTAAAGTTTAATGATTTAAGTTGTAATTTAAGTTTAAGTTTAAGTGTAAGTTTAAGTTTAAGATGTCAAGTATAGTTTAAGTTTAAGTTATGTTTAAGTTTAAGTTTAAGTTAAGTTTAAGTTTGAAGTTTAAGTTTAAAGATAAATTTAAGTTTAAGTAAGTTTAAATTTATAGAGTTTAAGTTAGTTTAAGATGAGTTTAAGTTAAAGTATTAAGTTTAAGTTTTTAGCGTTTAGGTTTAAGTTTAAGGTTTTAGAGTTTTATATGATTTAAGTTTTAGCTCTTATTCTAGATAACTAGGTCTTCATTTCTACGATTTAAGTTTTAGGCTTTAAGTAAATGGTTTTCAATAGTTACAGTTTAAGCTGTGCAACAGTAATTGTTTACCGATTTACAGTGCTTTATGTCTGTACACCAGATCACAGACGGCGGTTCACATGTTGTGAAGTTTACACTTTAAAGTGCTATTTAGCTATTACTCTTAAGATCTTGATGTGCAGAGATTATAACATGTAATGTATGTTTCGTTTCACACGGTTACAGTAACGCTCTCTTACAAATTTCAAGCTTTATAGTTTTAAGCTTCTACGGAAGTTTGAGCGCTCTTAAGTGTCTCTAAGTTTAGTTTAAGATGTTTATACCGCTTAGCTGAAGATGTCTTCTATCGTTCTAAGTTCTTTAGACTCTTACAGCTTTAAGCTTATAGTTTCACAGAGTGCGTCTCACAGTTACTAAGCCAGTTATGCTTTATGGGTTTTCAAGATTTATGTTCCTTAAAGTCTTACAACTTCAGTCTGTCATGTTCAAGTTTCTAACATTTAAGACTTGACAATTATTTAGGTCTACGACGTTTATATGAATTAGCTTTCAGGCGTTTAATAGTAGTTTTTCATAGTTTAGGTTAATAGATGTGATTTAATGTGATTTACAGTCTCCATTCTAAGTTCTATGTTTAATGCTGTAAGTTTTCCATGTTCTAAGTTCTTACATGTATGTGTAATTTACATGCTAAACTTTTAATCTTTAAGAAATTCTTAAGTGTATTTTAGTGATATGTTTAAATAGTTAATAAAGTTTTTAAATGTTCGTATATCGTCTTAAGTTTAAGGTCTCTTACAGCCTATATAGTTTTAGAGTTCACGAGTTTCATCAGTTAACGTTCTACGCGTTCACAAAGTCAATTCACTGTTTAAGCATCTCTTATAGTCATTACATCTTCTCTTTAATGATCTATACAAGAATCCTTATTTTATCTCCTTGCTAGAATTTTAAAATTCTATACTTTAATTCTCAGCGTTTATACGCTTTACAAACTTTAAGGTAGGTGTCAAGTCTTACAGTTAACCGACGCTCTTATAAAAGTTTTCAGGTTAAGTTCGCAAGTGACGGTGTTTAAAGTTTATGTGTTTTTAAAGTTTAAGTTATAAGTTTAAGTATCACAATTTAAGTTTAAAGTCTGATAGTTTAGGGTATAGTTTATATCACCGAATTATACGTATAAACTTATTTGTCTCACTAGTGGATGTTAAGCATTCTCGTTATAATCTTTACAGAGCTCTGTAAGTATTGAGTCATAGTCTTTTAAGTTTAGTAAAGGTTAAGTGTTTAAACGAGATTTATAGGTGGGTGTACAACGTTAAGCCTTTTTGAACGTTTACAGCAGGATTTATGTGACTAGTGTTATAAGTTTAATGTGTCTACATTTACTACAGCGTGTGATAAAGTTCTAAGTGTTAATTGTCTACGTTGGTACTGGGTTTTAACGTTTAACGTTTATAGTACGTGTTATATATAGACTTTTAGTAAGTAAGTTTAAGTTAAGTTTAAGTTTAAGTTAAGTTTAGGATTAAGTTTAGTTAAGTTAAGATTTAGGTTTTTTAAGATTTATAATCCTTAGCTTTCCATTATTAAGTTAGATGTTCTCATAAGTTGTTCACGTTTACGGTTCTCAGATTTACTTCAAGTCTGTTAAGTTTTAAGTAATTAAAGTGGTTATATAGGTTAATATATACTTAGAGTTTTAAGTCTGTTACGTCTAGAGAGCTTATGTATGCTTATTTTAAGTTGTATTAAATTTAGGTTTAAGATTACCGTTTGCATATTAGTCTCCTATGTTTATGTCATTTGTGTGGTGTTAAAGTTAAGCTTTTACAGTGTTTATACGGTTTAAGTAATCTCCTCACTTTAATGTTAAGTGTAAGTTATAAGTGTTTGACAGTTCTTTCATCTAAGCGGTGTAGTCTACAAATCCTATCTCATATTCGATTGTCATGTTTCTATAGTTATACATGTTTTACAATGATCTTGAAGATTGAGAGTTTATAGTTACTGTGTCGCGTCCTTAAGTTGTTCTACAATTCTCAGAGTATTTGTCTAAGTTATAAATTTTATATGTTATGAGTCTAGAGTTTTTAAAGCTTTAAGTATATCAAAAGTGTTTAACCAAAGTTAGAGTCTAAGAGCACGTTAGAATTTAATCGTTTTACACGCTCTTAAGCGCTGTAAGTATCGAGTTTCAGATAGTGTGTTATACAGTTGTTTAGATCACTCTTTACAGATATTCACGATTTAGTTAGCTCTCAAGAAGCTCATACTTTACAGTTTAACATTCTCAACGTTTACTAGTATCGCTCTTACGGCTCTCAATGTCACTCTACATTGTTAGTTTCCTATCTCTCCAGTCTCTGCATTTACACATTTATCTAGTACAGTCTCCGTTATATTTAAGTTCTTAAGTTACTCAACGTTCTAAGTTTACACTCTCCAAGTTATAAAAATATGGATTCTTCTGCTCAAGTTTTTCTAAGTTCTCAAGTTCCGAATCCTCTTAAGCTACAAGTTTTAGAGCTTCTAATTTCTATTTCGGTATTAATCAGTTTAACCTTTAAGTTCTGTAAGTATCATACAGTGTTGCTGTTTACTTATTAAAGCTCTTATATTTTAAGTCTTAAGTTTTTAAGTTTAAGATGTTATCAAGCCTTGTGTAGTACGGTGTTGTTTGCTCTGATAATTTAACATGTATACAGTATTAGTTTAAGATTCTAAAAGTTAGTTTAAGTTTAAGTTTAAGTTTAAGTTTAACGTTTTAAGTTCTCAGTTTCTGTTCAACTCCGTTTTGTTCAGTTTATAGTATCAAATTATTTTAGGTGTTGGTAATTTTCCTAAGTTTTTCACAAAATATTACATCTCTAGTTTAAGCTTTCTATATCAAAGTGTAAATATTTCTTCAGTTCTCAAGTTCTAAGTTCTTAAGCTTTGTTTAAGTTTAAGTGTCTCTCAGGCTCAATCATAGCTTCAAGTTATAATGTTTAATGCTTTTAAACTCTGTTTCATGCTATTAAGTTTGAGAGTTTTATTTACTCTCTAGGTTTAGGTATAATAATATTCAAGTATTTAAGTCTAAGTTATAAGATTTAAGTTATTATGGTTTATGTTAACAATTTGAGATCAACTCTTACACGTCTCTCACATATTTAAGTTTTAACTATTGTTAGGATTATGTTAAATATAGTCATAGGTTCTACGTTTGAGATTATTAATTGATATGTTATATATGTTATGTTTTAGGGTTTAATGTTATTTAGGTTTTAGTTATGTTTTATTATGTGTTAATGTTAAATCAATTATTGTGTTCATTAGATCTTTTAGTTTAATTTTATTTAAGGTTTATTACAGTACATTACTTTAAGCGTTATCTCTCTAAAGAATTTATATATTTTCAGAGGCTTATTAAGATTTTAAGTGTAGAGAAGTTTTATAGTTTATGTGAGTTAAGATATTCGCAAGAGGTGCTCTTACAGCTCTTATAGAGTTTGGAAACTCTTAAGTTAAAGTTAAGCTTTAAATTTAATTTATGTTGAAGTTTAAGTATGTTTTAAAGATTTCAGTATAATGTAAAGTTTAAGTTTTAAGTTTTTAATGATTTAAATTTAAGTTTAGAGTGGTGGTTTCATTTAAGTTTTAAAGTTTAAGTTATAACACATTTAAGTTTTAAAGTTTAAGTTTTAAAAGTTATTAGAGGTTGAAATTTAAGTTTTAAGTTAAGTATTAAGAATTTAAGTTTAAGTTTATAAGTTTAGGTTAAATCTTAAGTTTAAGTTTAAGTTAAAGATTAAGTTGTAGTTATAAGTTAGGGTGTTATGTTTAAGTTAATGTTTAAGTTTAAAGTTTAATGTTTATAGTTTAGGATTAGGAATTTAAGTTTAGGTTTAAGTTTAGTTAAGTTTTTAATTTATAAGTTTAAAGTTAATGTATTTAAGTTAAGGTTAAGTATTTTAATTTTAAGTTATATGTTATTTAGTTAGTGTAAATGATAAGTTTAAGTTAGTCTTATAAGTTTAGTTTAAGTTGTTAGTTTAAAGTTTATGTTAGTTTAGTTAAAGTTTAATTTTAAGTTTATGTTAGTAGTTTTGTTATATAGATTAAGTTTAAGTTATTATGAAGTTGTAGAGTAATAATGATAAATTAACGAGAATTAAAGTGATATTAAGTTCTCTCAGTTTAGTATTAAGATTAAAATTTAAGTTTAAGTATTAAGTTGTATAAGTCTAGTGTATAAAAGCTTAAGTTTAAGTGATAATGAGCTCATTATAAGTTTTAAATTTTAACTCATGTTCGAGTTTAAGTTTAAATTTTGATGTTTATAGTGTTAATAAGTTGTAAAGTTTAGAAGATTAAAGTGTTTTTTAAAGTTTTTATGTTTGAGTGTGTTTTAATTCTAAAGGTTCTATACTATTTAAGAGGATATTAAAGTGTACGGTAGTAAATTTAGTATCGATTGTAAGTTATCCAAGATATAAGTTATAGTTTGTTTGAAGTATGAGAGTGTTAAAATTTAATGATTATAGATAAATGTTATTTATTGTTTTTAGTTAGAAGTTACTCCAGCAGGGTAAACGCGCAATATGCTCTATAGTTTCAATGTTTAAGGTGGTCTAGTTCTGAGAATGTTAAGTCTTAGGAGGTTCAAGAGTTAAGTGTGATCTAATATATCTTAAGCTCTTTACGGGTTTAGTTTTACTACCTTGTAACCGTTCAAGTGTTGAAGTGATTTTGTAGTGTTTAAGTTAAGTCTGTCCACAATTTCTTTGTTTAGGTGTTAAGTTACGTCTTATACCTTTCACCGCTTTAGGTTTAGGTATGGAAAATTAATATCCTCAGCCTCTGGTTTATTCGTTTAACTTTAAGTTGTAGGACTGCTCGTAACGCTCTCCTCTTAAGTTCTCTTTAAGATTAAGTTATTCACGAGCTATTTCAGTGATATAGTTTAATATAGGTTTTGTGTGATTTTAGTCGTAGTTATATGGTGATTATAAAAGATTTAAGAATATATTACGTATATAAAAATGTCAAGTATTTATGTTAGTGTTTATCGTTTCACGCTCTCATAACAGAGTTAAATTTCTGACGAGATTTCTCAATGAATTCTGAATGATCAGTTGTAATGCTTTTATAGTGATCTCTATTACGTAGTTAAATCAGCTCTTAAATTATTATCAGTGTTTAAATTAAGTTTAAGGTTGGTAAGTCTACAGTGTTATTTATAGGTTTTAAGTTTAAGGTAAAGTTTAAGTTAGAGTTTACGCGTTTGAGTTTAAGTTATAAGTTTATAAAGTTATAGTTAAGTTTTATAGTTTAAGTTTAGGTTTTATGTGTATTAGGTTAAGGTATTTAAAGGTAAGTTAAGTAGTTTAATAGTTTTAAGTTTTAAATTTAAAGTTTAAGTTTAAGTTTAATTTTAATTTGTTTTAATTTAAGTTTAGGTTAAAGTTTAAGTTTAAGCTTTAAGTTTAATAGTTTTAGATTTTATTAAGAGTTTAAGTTTAGTTTATAAGTTAAGTTTAGGTTTTTAAATTTTTAAAAGTTTTAAGTTTCTACTAATAAGTTATTTAAGTATTAATTTAAGTTAGGTGTTTAAGTTTAAGTATTAATTTTAAGTTAGTAAGTATTATAAGTTAAATGTTTAGGTTATAAGTAAGTTTAAGTTTATGTTTAAGTGTTTTAAATGATTAAGTTTTAAATTTAAGTTAATATGATTATAATAGTTAGTGTTATAACGTTTATAAATATGGTTTAAAGTGATAATATAGAGATTATAGGGTATAAGATTGAAGCTTATAAGTGCAGTTAAGCTTCTCACACTATTTTAAGTTTTGTTAAAAGGTATAATAGATACTAAAGATATTAATGTTCTATTATGTTTAAGGTTATAACTATGATTTATATATATTCTTAATTTATTATTTTAACGATTAGTATAGATATTAAGTTATGAATAGTGTTAGTTTAAGTTTTGTGAGACTTAAATGTGCACGTTAATTATAGTTATTAATTCGTATTAATGTTATTTTCACGTGTAAGTTTAGGAAGTTTAAGTTTAAGTTTAAGTTAAAGATAATGATTTTCTTCTTAGTTTATAGTTTAGTGTTAAGTAATATATGATCTTCAAATGTATTATAGGTATAATAGTGTGTTCAACTTTATATGTTGGTTTCTGACAGCCATCCTGGATTGGCTCCTAAAATGGTGTGCAAGATAAGTATATATGCTGGAGGTTTATCAGAATATATAGTGTGTTTTTTATATGTGGTTAGTTTATAGGGATATCTCAAGTTGTAAGTGGTTTAAGTTATAAGACGGAGTTAATAGTCTAAGCTCCTCACCTGGTTGTACGTATATAGCTCTGAGTGTAAGTTATGCGCTGTAGTCTAAAGCTTTCTAGATTAACGAATCTCTCGATGTATTATAAGTATTAAGATATTTATGCTCGTATACGCTTTAGTTTCTAGAAGATCTCTACAGTCTTGAAATGAGATTTTCTTAGCGTATCCTACCAGTGGTATGTTAGATTATGATAGTACTCGTTATGTCTCTCAAGATTAATTTTAAGCTCTCTAGAGTTTAAGTTCTCTGAAAGTTTCAGCTAAGCTCCTTTATGAGATTATGTATTTAGCGATTTCACAGTATAAATCGTGTGGAGATGTTACGCTTTGAGTCCTGCTCTAGATAAATGCTCTTCGTTGTAAAATTTCTCAGTTGAGAGTTTCAAGTTAATTCGTACACCGTTCTCTCTAAAGTTTGAGAGGTATAAGTTTAAGCTTAGTGTTTAATTTTATAGTTAAGTTTTATAGTGTTCTAAGTGTTTAGTTTAATGTTTATTAAGTTATTAAGTTAAGTTATTTATTAAAGTATTTTAAGTGTTTAGTTTAGTTTAAGTTTAAGTTTAAGTTATGTTTAAGTTTAAGTATTTCTTTAAATATTTAAGTGTAAAGTTCAAGTATTTAAGTTTAAGTTATAATATTTAAATTATTAGAGTTATTTATGCAAAAGGATTCAGTTTATAGTTATAATGATTATTGAAGTTTAAGTTTAGGTTTAAGTTAAGTTAAGTTTAAGTTAAAGTGTAAGTTTTAAGTTAATTAATGTATTAAGGTTAAAGTTTAATAAGTATTAATTTAAATGATTTAAGTGTTAGTTTGTTTGGGTTAAGTTTAGTTTAAGTTTATGAATTGATTAAGTTTAAGGTTTAAATTTAAGATTAAGTTTAAGTTTAAGTTTAAGTTTATAATTAAGTATTGAGTTAAAGTTTATAAGTGTTTTAAGTTTAAAATTTAATGAGTTTAAGTTTAAAGTGTTTAAGTTATGTTTAAGTTAAGTGTATTAAAGGTTAAGTTTAAATTAGGTATTTTAAGTGTTAAGTTTAAAGTTATATAGTTAAATTTAGTGTAAGTTTAAGTTTGAGTTATTATAGTTAGTTTAAGTATAGGGATAGTGTAAAGTTATAAGTTAAGTTTTAAGTAAGTTTTAAGTTTAAGTTTAAGTTTAAATATAAATATATTATGTGTTTAAGTGATTATAGTTTAAGTTTAATTTTGACATTAAGTTTAAGTTTTAAGTGAAGTATCTTAATAGTTTTAAGAGTTTTTAATTTTTAGTAATTAAAGAGATTTTAATATTAGTTATAAGTTTAATGAGTTGTAATGATTTAGAGGTTTAAGTTATAAGTTTAATTTAAGTTAAGTTTAAGTTAAGTTTTAAGTTTAAGTTTAAGTTTAAGTTTGAGTAAGTTTAAGTTTAAGTTAATATTTAGTTATTTAGGTTAAGTTATAAGTTTTAGTATAAAGTTAAGGTTATAAGTTTAAGTGATTATATAAACTTATAGATTTAGGTTGTAAGTTTGATTTTAAGTTTAAGTTTAAGTTTAATTTAGTTTAGTTTAGTTTAAGTTTAAGTTTAAGTGTAAGTTTTAGTATTTAAAGTTAAAGTGTTTTAGTTTAAGTTAAATAAATTTATTAAGTTAAAGTTTAAAATTCTAAGGTGGTTTAAGTTGAAGTTTAGTTAGTTTAAGAGGTTTAGGTTAAGTTAAGATTTAAGTTAAGTTAAGAGTTAAGTTAAGATGGTTTAGTTTAAGTTTATAATTTAAGTTTAGGTTAAGTTTAAGTTTTAAGATGAATAGTATAAGATAAGTAGTATGTTAATATTGCAGTCTGCTCTAAATATGATAATACAAGAAGATATTTAAGGTTTAACGTTCTAAAGTTATAGTGTTGAACGTTTATCCATAATGTGAAGCTATTGACTTTGATGATAGAGAATTGCTTTATATAGTTAGTTTAAGTTTAGAGATCTGAGTTTATTATGTTTTTACATGAATTTATAAAGTTAAGAGTTAATAAATTTTCGGCGTTAGAAAGCCTCTCATAATAGCTTATAATTGTTACCGTGTTTAAGATATATTGATGTGTTTAAAGTATATGACGTTAAGTTTATAACGCTTAAACTCCCATAGATTCCGCTATCGCTTGTAACGTTAAGTTATACGTATCTATCCATTGAAGTTTAATGTTATGATGTGTTGATGTGTATCTCCGTATAACTTGTGCGTTGGAGTTGATAATTTAGTTTAAGTTGTAAAGTTTAAGTTTATAAGTTTAGGTTAAATTTAAGTTTAAGTTTAAAGTTTAAAATTTCATTAAGTTAAGTTGAGTTAAGTTTAGTTTAATATTGAAGACTAAATTTCAGAGTTTAATTTATAAGTTTAAGTATTTTATTGATCTCATGTTGTCATAGAAAATAAAATAAAAAAATAAATAAAAAAAAAAAAAAAAAAAAAAAAAAATGTATTAAAGTATAATTTTAACTTTAAGAATGAGTTTGTAAGTTAATATTCGAATTAAAGTTTAAGTATTTTAATGTTTATAGTTAAGGATTTAAGTTTTATATATTGTAATTAATTCCTAAAGTGTTCAAATTTAAGTTGAGGTTTAGTTAAGTGCTTATGTGAAGGTTTTAAGTTTATAGTTGTTAAGTTATAAGTTTAAGTTTTAATGATTAAAGCTTGAGAGGTTTAAGTTTTAAGTCTTAGGTTAATTTAAAGTAAGTTTTAAGTTTAAAGTGATTTAATGTATAAGAGTGTTTAATGATTTAAGTTTAAGTTATTAGATTTAAGTTGAATGAAGACATTTCTCGCATTGAATGGAGACATTTTCCGTCTTTGAAGGATAGTGACAGTATATTTACGCCAATGATAGGGTAGAACATTTTCATCTTTAATTATAATAGATAGTAATATCTACATGTGAATGTAAACATTATTACGTACTTTGAATTGGATACATTTCTCGACTAATTGATATGGTTCACATTTTTCCGTCTTTGAAGGGAGATATTTCTCGCCAATTGAAAGGAGACATTTCTCTTCTCTGAAGGGAGACATTTATTCGAACATTATGTAAATTGTAGAGTAACAATTTATTTTCAGTTCTGTTGAAGGGTAGAACAATTTACTCAGATACATTTGATATTGAGAAGATCAATTTTCCGTTCTTTGAAGGGAGACATATTTTCTCTCCAATGCAAAGGAGGACATTTCTCATCTTGAAGGGAGACATTTTTCTTACATTGAATGAGACATTTTTTTATATATTGAAGGGAGACATTATCTCGACATTGAAGGAGACATTTTTCCGTGTCTTTGTAATAGGGAACATTTCTCGCCAATGAAGTGGAGATCACTTTCTTCATCTTTGTAAATAGAGACATTTAATCACATTGATATAGAGAACATTTGTCGTCTTTGTAGTGTGAGACATTCTCCGACATTGAATGGAGACATTTTCTGATCTTTGTAAAGGAGACATTTCTCTTCTACAATGTAAGGGATACATTTCTCATTCTTCTGAATTAGGAGATACATTATACAACGATTGTAATAAATGTGAGACATTTTTCCATCATTGAAGGAGACATTCTCGATTGAATTGGAACATTTTTCCGTTCTTTATGAAGGAGGATGACATTCTCGCCATATGAAAAGGAGAGTATTTCTCATTCGTATGTGAAATGGATGAAATTATCGACATTGAATGGGAGAATATTTACTCTATTTGGATAGTGTATAGTAATATGAAGACATTTCTCATATTTGAATGTAGACATTTTCCGTCTTTGAAGTGGGCAGACATTAGTATCTCTCCAATAAAGAGAGACTATTATTCTTCTATATTATTGCCTCTCTGAAACCAGATCAATTGAAATCCGACATTGTTGTAGAGTATTAGATCATTTTTTTAATTTCTTTAAGGATGACAGTTTACTGCGATTCATTTTGATATGCAGACATTTTTCAATCTTATTATAATGTTGAGACATTCTCGCAATGTGCTTAATCCAGATGATGACATTTTGTGCATCTTTAGTTGAATAGTTATCTTTTGATAACCATATAGAAATGGTAGACTTTTGCTCGTATTGCTCTTGAAGTGAGATTCTATTACTTCAGAATCATTTAGCAATGGAGACATTTTCCGTCTTTGATAAGGGAGACAGTTCTCGGCAATGAAGGTAATACATTTTTCATTCATACTATTGAAGGGAGTACATTTATCGACATTATTATGTAAGTACCTAATTTTCGTATACTTGAGGGTGAGACATAATTTCTGCGTACATATGAATGGAAGAAACATTTCAGTCTTTTAAGAGGAGATATTTCTCGCCAATGAATAAAGGAGATCATTTCTCATATTAATCTTTTAGAAGGGAACATTTTATCGTACAATGATATGAGATGACATTTTTTACTGTCTTTGAAGGTGGTAGACATTTTCTATCGTGACAATTGTAGTAAGATAACATTTTCCTGTCTTGGAAGGATACTAATCTTATCCAATGAAGGGAGACTCAATATTATCATCTTGAATAGTAAGTAACTATATTATCTAAAATTGAATTGACAGTTTTCGTCTTTGAAGGGTAGAGTACATATTTCTTACTAGATACATTGAATGGAAACATTTCGTCTTTGAAGAGGGACTATTTTCCCAATGAAGGTAGATACATATCTCATCTATTAAAGGTAGACATTTATTACGACATAATATTAAAGATAAAGATATTTTTCGTCTTGAAGGATACATTTTCTCGACACTTGAATGGGACTTTTTCTGACTATGAAAGAGAGTGACTTTCTCGCTCAATAAAAGGGATACATCCTAATCTTTGAAAAGATAGAGATCAATATTAAATACGATATATTAGTAAATGAAGAGACTAATTTTTTCTGTTTTGAAGGGAGACATTATCTACAGACAATTGATATGAGAACTTTCGCGTCTTTGAAAGAGACATTTCTCGCCAATGAAGGAAGACATTTTCATCATTGAATAGAGACATTTATCAACCATTGAATGGAGACATTTTCGTCTTTGAAGGGAGCCATTTCTCGAATGAAGGGAGACATTTCTCATCTTTAAAGGAGAGATTTATCGATCAATTATATATGGAGACATTTATTCGATCATTTGTTAAGGGAGTACATTTCTCACATTAGAAGTGGAATACAATTTTCCGTTTTTGAAGGGAGACCATTTAACTCGATATATATAATATAGAAGGCGGAAATCATTCTCATCTTTAAGAATATGAGACATATTTTAATTCAACGTAAAATGGAGACTATTCCGTCTTTGAAGGGAGACATTTCTCGACATTGAATGGAGTAACATTTTCGTTCTTATTGTAAGGAGAGAAACATTTCTCACCAATGAAATGATGAAAGATTCATTTCTATCTATTAAGGAGAGCATTTATCGACATGAATGGAGAGATTTTTCGTACTTTGAAGGAGGATTCTCGACATTGAAGGAGACATCTTCCGTCTTTGAAGGAGGACAAGTTTCTCGCCAAATGAACGGAGAACATTTCTCATCTTTGAAAGAGACATTTATCAACATTGAATGGAGACATTTTTCGTCTTTGAAGGGAGACATTTTCCGTCTTTGAAGGGAGACATTTCTCGCCAATGAAGGGTGACATTTCTCATCTTTGAAGGGAGACATTTATCGACATTGAATGGAGACATTTTTCGTCTTTGAAGGGAGACATTTCTCGACATTGAATGGAGACATTTTCCGTCTTTGAAGGGAGACATTTCTCGCCAATGAAAGGAGACATTTCTCATCTTTGAAAGGAGACATTTATCGACATGAATGAGACATTCTTCGTCTTTTGGAAGGGACAGTTTCTCGACATTGAATGGAGACATTTTCCGTCTTTGAAGGGAGACATTTCTCGCCAATGAAGGGAGACATTTCTCATCTTTGAATAGAGACATTTATCAACATTGAATGGAGACATTTTCCGTCTTTGAAGGGAGACATTTCTCGACATTGAATGGAGACATTTTCCGTCTTTGAAGGGAGACATTTCTCGCCAATGAAGGGAGACATTTTTCATCTTTGAATAGAGACATTTATAAACATTGAATGGAGACATTTTTCGTCTTTAAAAGGAGACATTTCTCGACATTGAATGGAGACATTTTCCGTCTTTTAAGGGAGACATTTCTCGCCAATGAAGGGAGACATTTCTCTTCTTTGAAGGGAGACATTTATCGACATTGAATGGAGACATTTTTCGTCTTTGAAGGGAGACATTTCTCGACATTGAATGGAGACATTTTCCGTCTTTGAAGGGAGAAATTTCTTTCCAATGAAGCGGAGACATTTCCATCTTTGAATAGAGGAACATTTATCAAACATTGGAATTTAGACATTTCGTCTTTGAGCGTAGACATTTCTCGACATTGAATGGAGACATTTTCCGTCTTTGAAGGGAGACATTTCTCGCCAATGAAGGGAGACATTTCTCATCTTTAAAGGGAGACATTTATCGACATTGAATGGAGACATTTTTCGTCTTTGAAGGGAGACATTTCTCGACATTGAATGGAGACATTTTCCGGTGGTGAGGGGGCCTTTCTCGCAATAAAGGGAGACATTTCTCATCTTTGAAGAGAGACATTTCTCTTTATTGAATAGAGACATTTTTCGTCTGTGAACTGAGAAATTTCTCGACATTGAATGGAGACATTTTCCGTCTTTGAAGGGAGGCGTTTCTCGCCAATGAAAGGAGACATTTCTCATTTTTGAAGGGAGATATTTATTGACATTGAATGGAGACATTTTTCGTCTTTGAAGGGAGACATTTCTCGACAATGAAGAAGAAAAATAAAAAACGGGACATTTCTCATCTTTGGAAGGGAGACATTTATCACATTTATATGGAGACATTTCGTCTTTGAAGGAGACATTTCTCGACATTGAATGGAGACATTTTCCGTTTTTGAAGGGAGACATTTCTCATAATGAGGAAACATTCTCATCTTTGAATAGAACATGTTTCAACATTAATGGAACATTTCCCGTGCTTTGAAGGAGACATTTCTCGACATTTGAATGGAGACATTTGTCGTCTTTAAGGAGACATTTCTCGCCAATGAAAGGAGACATTTCTCATCTTGAAAGGAGACAATTATCGACATTGAATGGAGATATTTTTTCGTCTTTGAAGGGAGGCATTTCTGACATTGAATGGAGACATTCTTCCTCTTTGAAGGGAGACATTCTCGACATGAAGGGAGACATTTCTCATCTTTGAAATGAGACATTTATCAACATTGATGGAGACATTTTTCGTCTTTGAAGGGAGACATTCTCGACATTAAAAAGGAGACATTTTCCGTCTTTGAAGGAACATTTCTCGCCAATGAAGGGAGACATTTCTCATCTTTGAATAGAGACATTAATCACATTGAATGGAGACATTTTCGTCTTTGAAGGGAGAAATTTCTCGACATTGAATGGAGAACATTTTTCCGTCTTGAAGGGAGACATTTTCTCGCCAATGAAGGGAGAATTTCTCATCTTTAAAGGGAGACATTTATCGACAATTGAATGGAGACATTTTTCAGTCTTTGAGGGAGACATTTTCGACATTGAATGGGACATTTCCGTTTTTGAAGGAGACATTTCTCGCCATTGAAGGAGACATTTCTCATCTTTGAATAGAGACATTTCAACATTGAACTGAGACTTTTCGTCTTTGAGAAGCAAGACATTCTCCACATTGATGGAGACATTTTCCGTCTTGAAGGTAGACCTTTTCTCGCAATGAAGGGAAGACATATTCTCATATTTGAAGGAGACATTTATCGACATTATAGAGACATTTTCGTCTTTGAAGGGAGACATTTCTCGACATTGAATGGAGACATTTTCCGCTTTGAAGGAGACATTTCTCGCCAATGAAAGAGACATTTTTCATCTTTGAAGGGAGACATTCTCGACTTGGAATGGAGGACATTTTCGTCTTTGAAGGGATACATTTCTCGACATTGAATGGGGACATTTTCCGTCTTTGAAGGGAGACATTTCTCGCCATGAAGGGAGACATTTCTTATCTTTGAAGGGAGACAATTATCGACATTGAATGGAGACCATTTTCGTCTTGAAGGGAGACAGTCCGACATGAATGGAGACATTTTCCAGTCTTTGAAGGAGACATTCTCGCCAATGAAGGGAGACATTTCTCTTCTTGAAGGGAGACATTTATCGACATTGAATGGAGACATTTTCGTCGTTTGAAATGAGACATTCTCAACATTAAATGGAGACATTTTCCGTCTTTGGAGGGAGACATTTCTCGCCAATAAAGGAGACATTCTTCATGCTTTGAATGAGACATTTATCAACGATTGAATGGAGAACATTTTTCGTTCTTTGAAGGGAGACATTTTCCGTCTTTGAAGGGAAATTTTCCGTCTTTGAAAGGAGACATTTCTCGCCAATGAAGGGAGACATTTCTCATCTCTTGAAGGGAGACATTTATCGACATTATATGGAGACATTTTTCGTCTTTGAAGGAGACATTCTCGACATTGAATGGAGACATTTTCCGTCTTGAAGGAGACATTTTCTCGCCAAATGAAGGCGGAGAACATTTCTCATCTTTGAAAAGAGGACATTTATCAAACATTTGAATGGAGACATTGTCAGTCTTTGAAGGGGAGACATTCTCGCCAATGAAAGGAAGGACAGTTTCTCATCTTGAAGGGAGACATGTATGACAGTTGAATGAGACATTTTTTCTTTGAAGAGAAACATTCTCACATTGATAAAACATTTCCGCCTTGAAGGGAGGACATTCTCGCCATGAAGGGAGAACATTTCGCAATCTTGAAGGAGATAATTTAATCGACATTATATGGAGACATTTTCTCTTTAAAGGAGACATTCTCGACATTGAATGGGAGAACTTTTCCCTCTTTTGAAGGGAGACATTGGTCGCAATGAAGGGGACATTTCTCATCTTTGAATAGAGACATTTAACAACATTGAATGGAGACATTTTCGTCTTTGAAGAGAGACATTCCTCACAATGAATGGAGACATTTTCCGTCTTTGAAGGGACATTTCTCGCTAATGAAAGGAGACATTTCTCATCTTTTGAAGGAGACATTTATCGACATTGAATGGAAGACATTTTTCGTCTTTGAAGGAAGACATTCTCGACATTGAATGGAGACATTTCTTCTGTCTTGAGGGAGACATTTCTCGCCAATGAAAGGAGACATTTCTCATCTTTGAAGAGAGACATTTATCGACATTGA